>JAVSCE010005845.1:15000-105704 GCA_032199065.1 Smutsia gigantea | reverse complement strand
CCCGCCCCCAGCGGCCGCGCGCGGCACGCGGGGCGGTGGCGGAGGGCGCGCCAGGCGGGGGGCGTGGCCGGGCGCCCCGAGGGGGCGCGTCCTCCGGGCGGGGCGGGGCCGCGGCCGCCCCCGCGGGCTCCGGTGCGTCAGGGCGCGTCAGGCGGGGCGGGCGGGCGCCGCAGGCGGCGGCGGCGGCGGCGGCGCGCGCCGGCCTCCTCCCTCCTCCTCCGCCTCCCGCACTCGAGCAGCCGCCGCTGGCCGGACGGGCGCTGCTCCCGCCGCCTCCGCTCCGCCCGCTCGGCCCGCCCGCGCGTCCCTGCTCGGTATGTCGGCGGCCGTGGCGTGCGTGGATTACTTCGCCGCCGACGTGCTCATGGCCATCTCCTCGGGCGCCGTGGTGCACCGCGGGCGGCCGGGCCCCGAGGGCGCGGGGCCCCGCCGCCGGGCCTGATGTGCCGCGCCGTGAGGCCGCCACCCGGGCCCCCGGCCGCCGCCGCCCCCCGCCGCCTCCGGTCCGGGCCCCAGCGCCAACGCCGCCCCCGCGCCCCACCTGCTGGCCGCCAGCATCCTGGCCGACCGCGCGGCGGGCCCGGCGCCGCGCCGGGGTGCCTCGCCCGCCTCCGGCTCCTCAACCGCCTCGTCCCCGTCCTCCGGTCGTGCCCCCGGCGCCGCGCCGCCGCCCGCCGCCGCCAAGAGCCACCGCTGCCCCCTTCCCGGCCGCGCCAAGGCGTACCACAAGTCTTCGCACCTTAAGTCGCACCTGCGGACACACACAGGTGAGCCCCCGGCTGCCCCAGCCTGCGCTACCGGTTCGGCCCCCTCCCCGCTGGGACCGGAAACCGCGTGGCGCGTGGGGGCGGGGAGGGGGCGCTCCGCCGCCGCCGCGCCGGCCGGGAGGGCGGGGCCCGGCGGGTGGGGCGCGCGCAGGGGGCGGCGGCCACGCGGTCGGGCGGCGCGGATGGCGGGCGCGGCGGGGTTGGCGGGGCGCGCGGCGCGCCGGGAGCCAAGGGCGCATCGGGGTTCCCGGGCGGGCCCCTCCCCCCTCGGCTAAGCTTCCGTTTCGTTTTCTGCTGCCTTTGGGTCTGGGTGATGGGGCAGCGGTGGCTGGAGCGTCCAGTTCTTCCCGTCTCTCCTCGTGCCTCAGTTTCCCTAGCTGTAGAGGAAAGGAAAGAGCCGCATGGACGCCTCCCGGTGGGCGCATGGATTAACCCCGAAGGATGGCGGAGCGCCTAACGCCGTCCTGGCTTGGGTGCCGGGCTTGTCTTTTTTCCCTTTCTGTGTTTTCAGAAAGTGGGGACCAGGGCTGGGAGTGTGGCTTGGGGTCTGAGTGTAAGGAGGGGGACGTGTCAGGGGGACCCTTAGGGAGTCAGGTCGTCGCCGCGCTTCCCAGCATACTGGCCCCCCCCACCTGCTTCGGGAAGTCGGGAACGTGGGAGGCGTCGGCGACATTGTCACCTCTCACAGCTGAGCCGGGGGTGCGAGGTGGGGCTAGTGGAGCCGGGAGGCAGGGGGCGCCGGCCGCCTTTTCACGGGGTCAGTGCCTTCTCCTCTCCCAGTGGGTCCCCACTCAGGAGTTCTCAATGCTCAACCCTGAGAATGCGCTCCACGCTGGGAGTTTGGACTGGGGACGGGCAAGGTGGGCCTCGGTGCCCTTGGGGTCTGTGCACTGGAGGGGTTAGTCCAGTGTAAGAGCACGCTGTGAGGTTGCACTTGGATCAGGTGTCCTGGCTGTGACTCTTTATAGCACACGATTTACTTGTTTCCTGTCTTAGTTTTCCCATCTGTATAAAGGGCCCAGGAAACGTCGCTTCCCTCCGGGGGGTTCCTTTGGGGGGTCTCGTCGGACAGCAGGGCTCTGTGGACAGGCTGCTGTTGAGAGAGCATGTGGAGAAGGCGCAGGGAAGCAGGGTCGGGCCCTCGTGGTGTGTTGGAGGCCCGGTGGGCAGCACCCTCTCTGCTGTACTGGCATCCTGTCTCTTGCTCAGTCCCCACCCCAGGGACCTGGAAGGCTATGTCCACATGTGTGCACTGCCAGGACAGGGCTTTGAGGGGGGAGCTACATGTCCTTTTGGGAGCACTGTCGTCCCCTGAGTGGTCTGTGGATGTTACTTCCAAATTTCTCTGGGAAGGATGTCTGGGGCGGGGCGGGGTGGGGGAGAGGGGTGTCTGTGCAGACAAGGGGGCACATTTAGGGAAATCAGAAGGGGAGGTACTTCTGCGGGCAGTGGGCTGAGGTCCAGGAGAGCCCTGTCTCTTGGGGTGAGTTTGCCCGTCTGAACAGCACAGACTTGAGAGAGAGAGACCCTGTCTCCCACTCATCGCTGTGGTCCCCGGCTTGCCCCACACCGCATGGCATGGCCCCTGAGAGCTTTTGCATCCCCACTGCACTGGTATAGTTTTTTTTTCCAGACCCTGCCCGACTTACCCAGTTGGGTGAAGGGGGTGGCCAGGCCACGTTCCACCACAACCCCCGAGAGA
Source organism: Smutsia gigantea (assembly GCA_032199065.1). Classification (NCBI taxonomy): domain Eukaryota; kingdom Metazoa; phylum Chordata; class Mammalia; order Pholidota; family Manidae; genus Smutsia; species Smutsia gigantea. The sequence continues at coordinate 103,235 of JAVSCE010005845.1, read as the reverse complement.
TACTTCCCTAGGGAGTCCTGGGGTCCTTCAAAGATGCCTAGGCCCCCAGGCAGTGGTGTCTGGCTCCCTTAGCCACGGGGTAGGGGCGGGGGAGGGAGAACTCCTCACTGGGGCCAGGGTGCCGGCCCTGCCATTGTGGTTTTTAATGAGAAACTGAGGCCCATGAGGCCTTGTTGGTGTGTCAGTTCTGTGCAGATAGAGGGAGGAGGAGGGAAGGGTGCCTTCTCCATGGGTCCTGAGCCCCTGTGGCAGCTGTGCTTCTGCAAATCCTATTCCCAAATCCCCTTTATAATAATAATGGTCTGGGGACCTGGGGGGATCGTGGGGGCCGCTCCTGGACCCATCGGCTGCTCCTGAGAGTGGAAATCCCAGACGTGGGCGCCCTCGGCCCTGTTTCCTGAGGGGCTTGGACACCTTTGTGCTCAGTGACTTTGTTCAGGGTCTGTCTCGCCCTCAGGGTCACCAAACCTTGCCTGGGGTCTGGTGAAAGGCCTTTTGATTTTTCTGGCGTCCAGGGAAAGGGCAGCTGCTGTACGTTTGTTTTGGAGGTGGGGAAGCCAAACTTGTCCTGGGTATCCCACGGCTGGTTTGGTGTTACCCACTGGAGGGGGCAGGCCTGGGGACGGATCTGATGGGAAGCAGTTAATTTAGACCTCACCTGTGCCCGGGGGCCTTTGGGAGGGTGTCCTTCTCCCTCCCACCCCTGTCTGAGGACTCTCCGCCTCTGGGTAAAGGGACCCACCAGTCCTGGCCTAGCCCCATTTTACAGGGGAGCAAACCGAGGCACCCAGCCCCAGCCCGCTGGAACTGAATGTGGTTTGTGCCGGACCCTTTGGGTGCAGGTGGATGGGGAAGCTGGAAGCGGCTGTGGGATCTTTCCACAGGGCCACCGCGCTGCCAGGAGAGTGGGGAGGGCTATGTTGTGGTCCCCCTAGGCTGGCCCGCAGCCCTTGGCCCAGCTCTCAGCTTCTCTGCCTGGGGCAGGGAAGGACTTTGGAAGCTGCGGGAGATGGTGACGCTGTTGCCGTGGATACAGGGAGTGAGGCGGGAGATGGGGCGGGGGCGGGAGGAGAGGCTGGCTGTCTACCGGCTCTCCCACCTCCTCCATCTTGGGAGTGCCCCACACTCCAAAGACCCCAGCGTGCAGTGAGCCCACAGGCAGCCGTGAGCCTTCTGGGGGGTCTCAGCCCCCTCTCCGCCAGAGGCAGCTCAATCTGGAAGTGGAGCTTCTAGGCCAGGGCATCCTCCCTCCTCTGCACGGGCTGAAATGGGCAGGTCGCTCTCTGGGTCGCCAGGAGTACCCCTAGTCTTGACAATGGCAGGTGTCCCCAGACATCGCCCAGTGTCCCCTGGGGGGGGGGTTGCAGGATCACCCCCAGTTGGCGCTCCTATTTGACTGTAAAACTGAGTTTATTAAGTCTGGGAAACGTTAGTTGAGCATCTGCTCTGTGTGAGATGTTGCAGGGAAGGACCCAGTCCCTGTCGCCAGAGATCCTTGGAACCTTGGGTGGGGGGTGACAGAGCAAAAGACTTTTTGTAGAACCAGGCCCTTGAGCTGACCTTGTGGGGTGGGAGGGGTGTGTCCCAGGGGAGGGAGGCACCCTAGCTGCAGGGGTAGGGGCCAGGGCTGGGGCCACGGGTTGAGGTGAGTTGGGAAGGGGCAGAGCAGGTGAGGGTTCCCTTTAATCCCAAGGGCAGGATGCGGGGTGGGCAGAGAGGCAGGCCCAGCTTTGCAGAGGAAAATCCGTTTATGGAGAAGGGATTAGGATCCCAGAGGGGTTGAGGAGGCTGGCGCCCTGTGGGAGGGAGAGAGGACAGCCAATCCACGAGGAGGGTTGGGGGAGAACCCCCAGGATGTTGTGGGCAGGAGGAAGCTAGGGTGTCCCCCAGTTTTCTGGTCGAGGAGCCCAAGGTGGCAGGAAAGGGGGTGTTGGGGGGTGTTCTTTGCTGAAGAGGCCCCAGGGAAGAGAGGCAGGTGGGGAAACTGAGGCCTGGAGGGGCAGTAACCACTGGCCCCTCTAGGGCTGTCTGAGTGAAAAGCAGACCCCACCCCCTGCCTCAGGCAGAGCTGTGGGCCCCTTAGGGTCCGGCAGGGCTCAGGAGACCGGTGGCTTATCTGGGGAGGGGGGCAGGGTGGGGCACTGCCAGGCCCTAGAGGGTGGGGGCGGCCTGTGAGCCTCCAGCCAGTGCCCAGGGACTGCCTCCCCACCGAGCCGCCCCCTCCGGGAGGCAGGGCTTGGAGAGCAGCTGGAACTGGCCGCAGGTGCCTGAGCCCCAGCTGAGGGTGGGGGAGGGCCCTTCACGTTGTGGGGAGTGATAACCACCCCCACCCAGGCTCCCTGATAAAGGTGGCCCAGATGGCCCAGGAGTTAGTAAATGATACCCGTGCGAGGAGCTGGCCTGGGGTTGGGAAGGGAGGGAGGGCCGCAGGCAGGGGCAGGCACCCTCATCCGGTGCTGTTGCCTTTGGGCCCCCTCATCCCCAGGCACTAAGGTGCCAGTCTGGGTGGGGAAGTAGGCCAGGCCGTGGGAGTCCTGGGGGGAGGGGCTGGGGGGCTGCAGGTGGCTGGCCTGTTAAGTACAGGGGAAGGGATGGCTCCTCCGGGGGTGGGTGTCTGTGGGTGTGCGTGCTTGTGTGAGAATGAGATGAACGTGTTCGCTGCTGCTCCAGCCGGAGTCAGGCCTGTAGGCTTCCCACAGATGTATGACGCACCCATGGCATGCCAGGCCTGGTGCCCTCAGCTTTACAGTTGCAGGGGTGAGGGCAGATGTCATACCCAGGAAAGAGATGCCGGCACAAGGATAGAAAAGCCGAGAAAGGGGACCATTTGTGTGTGGGGGCTGGGTATGGGCAGGGTAAGCAGAGATCGCTCCGAGGGACACCTAGGAGAGAAGTGACAGGGAGAAGTTGCAGGCAGTGGGAACCCGGCACGTGAGGAGCAGTTCCAGGGGCTGCAGGGAAGCTGCAGGACGGTGGGAGCACGCGTAAAGCTTTGCTCCCTGCCGCCGCGGTGAGGGGTAGCTCTGGAAGCCTCCTTAGCACAGCACGGACTGGAGAGGCCGGGCGCCAGCTGAGGGCTGGAACCAGGAGGAACCAGGGTGGGGTCTGAAGATATTTTGAAGAGGGTGCTGATGGGATTTGCTGCCCAGTACCAGGCGGGGAGGTGTGAGGTATTGAGATGGCCAGAGAGACACCTGCCTGAGCGTTTGGATGGCAATCGAGTGGTTGAACGGGGAAGCCCTACAGGAAGAGTGGGGTCGGGGAGGGTGGTGGGTGGTAAGCCTTGGGTTTGGCGGGCCAGGGCCCAGGAAGTATTTGAGATTGCGGAGCGGATGGCCCTTCCACAGGCTGGTCTTTGTAAAGCCATCAGGATGGCCCGCTGAAGGGGAAAGCCCTGCCCTGCACCCCTGGACTTTCCTGCTGCATCTCTGAAATGCCTTTGGGCTCCTGCAACCTGCTCAGGGACCCTCTCCTTCCAGAAAGCCCCCTGCGGCTCCCCTCCTCCCGCCTCGGTTGCAGCCCCACAAGCCTTCTCCAGGTTTGGAGGGATGCCCTCTTACCTGCGAGCTCCCCCTGTGCTTTCCACCTGGTGGGTGGGCACTTCTGCAAGGGCCCGCTGCCGGCCACACCTCCTTCCCCACCCCTGTGGATGACCTCAGGGGGTCACCGTGAACGTTAGTTGTCCGACTCACAGCCCTTGGTCCCTGCCCCCAGCCCAAGGAGGTGGAGCACCTCCAGGCTCGCCTCTGCCAGGTGTCTAGGACCTCCTAGCCTCCATTTTCTGAGCCCGCATGGCACTTTGGTGGCTCCGGCTGTCCTGAGCTCACCCCGACCCAGCCCTAGATAAGAGAGTGAAGTCCACCGAGGCCCCGCCCACCATCTCCTCCAGTGCCCGTTCCAGCCAGAGAGCCTGAAGCCCCCCGCCGGCCCTGAGCCCCCTCCTGGCCAGCGGACTGTGGGAGGGCGGCAGGACGTGGCATCTTGCCGGCATTCGCTCAGAGTTGTGGGGGCGGGAAACTTGCGCACCCGGGTACCGCCACCCACGTGTGCACGTGCGCTGCGCAGCAACCGGGCTAGGGGCGGGGCTGGCAGGTGTCCAGGCTGCTCAGAGACCCCCACCCGGGCCCCCAGCCCCGGCGGGAGCGGGACCACGTGAGTGGGGCCGGCTGGCTACGGAGGTCCCCGCCGCCCAGCTACGTGCGGCAGCTGTGTTCCCGGCGGCGGCGTGCGTCCTGCCCGGGCGGCGCTGGCACCGCTCTTGCAACCTGCTTCTCGCGAAATAGAACCGCGGGGTGGAGGGGAGGTGGGAGGCGGGGACCAGCTCCGCCGCCCTAAATGGGGAAGTGAGCGAACTGCGGGGCGCACCAGCCGCGGATGGCCCCCCCCCTTCCCGCCGGCGCCCTGCAAGATGGCGACGGGGCTGCGTGCCCCTCGGAGGCGCGTCGCTGCCCCATGCCTGGCCCCTGGTCCAAGTCCAGCAGCCCCAGATCCCATAACCGGACCCCTGCCCCCAGCCTGCGGTCTTCGCGAGCTGTCACAGCCGAGTGGTTGCCCGCGGGGCGGGGGGGGGGTGGTCTTGGGGGTTGGTTTGAGCCCCCTGGCCCTGTAGAGCGCGCCCTGCTGGGGCTCCTCCCTCCTTGCCTTCCGGCTTGCCCCAGGGGAGGCCTGAGGTGTGCAGGGGGCAGCCCCCGGGATTGGAGGTCGCGCGCGGTCTTGGGGATTGTCGCTCCCCAAGAAAGTTATGGGGAGGTGGGACCGGCACACCTGGATTTCCAGCCTCCTGGGGTCCGCCCTCCCCCAGCTGTGATACCTCACAAGAAACGGGGTGAGGGAGGGGGCAGAGCTGCTGAGCTGACCCCCTTCTGTCGTGCTGGGGAGGTCCCGGAGGAAGGGGGATGGGGGAGGAGAGGTTTTAGTTGAGCTTTCGTGGGCCACGGCTGGGGGCCCGGAGCTCTCTGAAGTACGCTAGGGCCCCTTCCCCCTTCCCCGGGCAGGCCGTGGGTTTTCAGAGCAGAGATGTCACTGGGTCACCCTGAGAATCCAGGCCCTGCCCCCCTCATGGCTGCGGGTCAACCCCATGGTACCCCCCGTTGTCTCCTGGTCTCCTCTGCACTCCCCCCATCAATCCTGCTTTGGGGGCCTGCCGCGGACCCCCTTCTCTTGCCCGCACCTCTGGGCGTGTTCTCGTGGACAGGGTCAGCCCGGGTCACCGCAGTGCCCAGCGCAGGCCTCCCAGTGCGTAACGTATGAGGTGACGACCGTGAGCCCGCTCTGGCGCCCCAAACCCGGTCCGGCCCGCCCCCTTCTGCGCGGTGCTCCGTCCAGTGTCACGAGAGCGTCCCACAGGCCCGCGTGTCCACGCTCTATCCAGACCCCCGGCGCACACTTTTCAAAACTCTTTGGCATCGGGCAAAACGACACCCGGAGATTCCAGAGTCCCAGGTACCCGGAGCGGGGCCGGAAAGGCGCTGGCTCCGGTTGCGAACACCCTTGGCCTGGGGTTCCCTGGGGAGACGCTGACAGCACACGGTGGTGGTCGTACAGCACCGTTCTGGCAGAGATCCCCCTATCCCCGCTGTGACGGGAGGGAGGGGACCCGTGGGCCGGAATGGCGGCGGTAGGTCGTGGGCAGGATGGGCGCGGCCCGGCTGGGCGGTGGGAGGGGTCTGCGAAGGAAGTTGCCGGGTGCCGGCCCGCCCCGCCCAGCGCCGTCGGTTCCGCGGGGGCGGGGTGAGTCCGGCGGTCGCGGGCCTCTGGGCCCGCCCCTTGCCGGCGCCGCGTGGTGACCCCCCGTGGCCAGTCCTTTCCGCGGCCTTCCGCCCTTCCTCATTCTCCGAGCGCCCAGGGCCAGCCTGCAGTGCTGCAGGTGGTCCGGGGGCGTCCACATGTCCCTCTGCTGACAGAGGGACCACGAGGGTCCTTGGAGGAGTCTGGCGCGGGAAACTGCCTAGACCGTGATCCCACTTTGGGCCCCACTGCTCATTTCCAAGAGGTCGCGGAATGCCCCCCATGGGAGGCGGAAAGGAGTCCTGCGGGGGTAGGGGCAGCAGGACCCGTCCAAGCACACTAGGAGACCCTAGGCACGGAGGTGGCCTGCGAAGGATGTTGCCGGGTGCCGCCGGCAAGGGGAAGGGGTGGTCTGGCAGAGCTCAGTCTCTGTACATTCTATTTTTTACCCAGGAAATTGTTGACAGACGGTAATTACAAGTTTGCAGGAAATAAGAGCGAGAATGTTCATTAGGGGGTCGTGGAGTGAGGGAGGGTCGTTTTCTTTGCACCTTTTAATTTTGCACGCAGCGTTGAGGTGGCGAGGGAGACAAATGACGGAACACTTTGGGATCTGATGGGACGTTCCCCTCGCTGACCGTTTGCTCTCTGACTCTCCTGCCCAGGTGAGCGCCCCTTTGCCTGTGACTGGCCCGGCTGCGACAAGAAGTTCGCGCGCTCCGACGAGCTGGCCCGTCACCACCGGACGCACACCGGCGAGAAGCGCTTCCCCTGCCCGCTCTGCTCCAAGCGCTTCACCCGCAGCGACCACCTGACCAAGCATGCGCGCCGCCACCCTGGTTTCCGCCCGGAGCTGCTCCGGCGCCCTGGCGCCCGCAGCACCTCGCCCAGCGACTCGCTGCCCTGTAGCCTCGCAGGCAGCCCCGCACCCAGCCCGGCCCCCAGCCCTGCCTCTGCTGGCCTGTAGAGCCCTGGTCCACCCGCCCTGCGCGCCCCCGCTGGGCCTGGGCACGAGCACCAGCGACACGCCTGCTGTCCAGGGCCCCGGGGCTGGCCGCAGACTGATGGCCAGCCGGGCCACTCACAGTGTTTCCCTGAGGGCCCTGAGGATGCCCTTCCCCCCCTCAAGAAAGCAATGAGGGGCTTGAGATGGGACCCAGAGGTGGTCCTCAGGAGGGGCACTTGGGGCCTGAGTCTGTAAATAGACATGATGGATAACTTTCTTCCCATGTGTTAATAAGCAGGGATCCCATGTGGGTGGCCACCAGGCATTCCCCTCCCCCCACAGCCACCTCCCTGCTTGGGGGGGGTGGGGGACTGGAGGGGCCAGGAAAGGCACCCGCTAACCAGTGCTCGGACTTGGCCCTCATGCCCCTCGCTCCGGGTTGGATGGTGTGTGCAAAGAGCCATAAATGAACCAGGGGCTACTATGAGCCCTGGCCTGTCCCCACCCCCCACCCCACCCCACTGAAAGCCATTGGAGACGTTCAGGGAACTGGGGTGCGGCCCACCGCCCCCATTCGGGTACTCAATCTCAGGTGTCCACAGCTTCTGACCATGGGAGGGGCTGCCCAGCTCCCCAGCAGCAGGGGCGGTGTAGGGAGGGAGGTGGTAGGGTTTCCATAGGGGCCTGCGTTTTGCCTCTGAGACCTGGGATAGGGAGGGGGAGGAACTGGGGTACTTCCAAAGAGCATTTTGACTCACTTTGCGGGGAGGCAGAGATCATGAGATGGGAGTAAATGCTGACTTATTTATTTTCTGGATCTCTGCTGGTGTGGGGGGTGGAGCCACCCCTCTGGGCGCGTGTGGGAGTGAGTGAGAAACACTTCTGGGGAGGCTGGTGCCGGGCAGGGTCCCGACTTTGGCTTCCCCAGCATCTCGTGACAATCAATCCCTCCTGTTGGGGACCATGACAGCCACTGGGCACAATGCTGGCCCTCACTCCTGGCAGGTCCCCCTGGGTACGTGGCCCTGGACCGGCTTGAGGTCCCACCCACGCAGGCAGGAAGCAGGAGGGCTGACCCCTGAGCCCCCTGGGATAGCTCGTTTTTTCGGACCGGGTAGAATATTTTTTCAGGCGCAGGTCCCTTTCTTGATCCGGGCCTTGGGTGGTCCGTCGTCCTCGGGGTGTGGGGGTCTGTGAGAGGTCTGCATGACAGGAGCATAGGTTAGGGGGTGGGAAATGCCGTGTAGTCTCCTGGTGTTCTGCTGCGGCTTCAGTTGGCTTTCGTTTTGGATAGAGGACCCCCGCCCAGGACTGAGAAGGGACCCAGCTCCCTGTCCTGAGACCTTGAAAGGGCCCATCGCCGTTGGCTCGGGAGAGGGAGTGGGGTTTGGATGGTGGTGGTGTGGAACTGACCCGGCCTGGCAGGATCCAGGGAGGGTGCCTAGGGTCCTGGGGAGGGGGACAGGGAAGCCCTTTTGAAGCTGGGCTGGGGAGTGTCTTCCAGGCAGGTCCTTTAGGAGCTGGACCATGTGTGCCCTCAGACCCTCTCCAGTAGTGTTGGTGAGATGCCTTAGTCCGCGGGGGGTGGGCTGGGCCCCGTTTTCTTTCTCTCTGGATTGTCCCAGCCCTGCCCGGTGCCTGGTGCCTGTCCCCAGGAGGTAGGCTGCCGGTCAGAGGCCCAGGGAGCTGCGAACTGGAGAGACCCGTGCCCCTCCTCCCCCAAGGGGCTAGTGGTCCTTGGGACCTGATTCCAGCCACTTAGGTGTGGCCTTTCAAGTGGGGGAGGGCCCCAAGGGGCTTGTGCTTTCGGGTGGCGCTCTCCTACCCCTCCCCTGCCTGGCCTTTTCCTTGTATTTAATTAAACAAGCCCTTTTTTAAACCCAACTCAGGTGCCTGTGTGGTTTTTCCCATCGCCAGCCCCCAGCCGGGGGACTCTCGGCCCTTTGGTACCACTTAATAATGTGGCCCCAAGGTCACCAACCTCTTCCTGAGGAAACAAGCAGTGGACTTAGCGAACCTAGGGGTCCAGTGGCGGACTTGGAAAGGACCCACTGGTGGGGACTCGAAGCAATGCCCCCAACCGCAAGGCTCGTGAGGGGCTTCCCGCAGCAGCGCATGTTGTCTGTCGTCCGGTGTCACCCACGCCTGGCACAGCTGCGCCCCCCGCCCGCGTTCCCGCCGTTACCCAGCAACAAGGCGCGGTGACACGGCTCCCGGGGGCGTCCACAGCCCGCTCCTTTCCGGCGCTGGGGCCTGGGGAAGCCCGTGCCCCTTGGAGCGGCTCGCGGCGAGACAGGGCTCCATCACCTGGACCCTGCCCGCCCGCGCGCCCGGCCAATCGGGCCGCTCGCCTGCTGTACGCCCTCCTGTGTGCCAGCTCGCAATTGGGAAGGGGTCGGGGGATCGGGACCCTCGCGCCCCGGGAAAATTGACAAGCTGGTGAGACCTTTGAACCCCTTCTAGGAAAAATGACCGCGAGTGCGAGCGGGGCTGCAGCCATGGGAGCGCAGACCCTCCCCTCGCGCTCCCCAGCCCACCCCAGGGAACGCGGGGCCCGCCATCTGGCGGCCGCCCTGGGAGCTGCGCCTCCGCCCCTCCCCCGGGATCGCCGCGGCCGGGGCGCCACCCTGGTGCAGCCAGCCAGCCCCCTTGGGCTTCCTTCACCCATGCTTCCTTTTCGCGGGATTCTGCCCCGCAAGCCCGCATACCTCGTTGCCTGGACCCCAGGACCCCCGGCTCGGGCCGGCCACTCTGCCCCCTTGCGGCAGAGTTCTTGGAATGCGGGGTCCAACCGCGCAGCCTCCCCTGTCTTTCGGGGACACAGTCCCACGTGCCCCGAACAGCTCAGAGATGTCGCCTCCCGCCTCCTGGTCACTTCCTGGTCATGGGGCGTCGGGAACCCCTGACCTTCGCGATGTCCCGCACCTCGTCCCCAAGCTCAGGTCCCCTCTCGCCATGCTCCTTGCATCCTCACGCCGCCCTGTGCGCCGACGACACCCCCTGGTCCGACGCCAGGGTGAATGTCCCTCCCCCCCTTCAGGCTGCCCTGTCTGGCAGCTCCATCGTCCCTGTACAGGCTCAGGCCAAAATGCTTGGGGTCACCCTTGACTCCCCTCTTTGACAACCCACATCCAATCCATCCGGAAATCCTGGAGTTCTACCTTCAAAACCCGTCCAGAATCTACCCACTTCTCCCCTTCCCCTGCCTTCCCCTGGTCCAGCCCATCCCCTCCTCCCCGCTCTCCAGTTCTCGCTTTCACCCCCAGCCTGTGCTCCCAGCAGCAGCCACCAGAGGGCGCGCGTGGGCACCTGAGTCCGCCCCCGGCTCCCAGGGGGCTCCTGGCACTCGCCAGCTAGTGGCCCCAGAGAGGCCAATTATTCAGAGGCTGGGAATTGCAGTTTTTATGTGACATCTCCCCAAGACTTAAACACGGGCAACAAATTTCTGTCATATGAAAAAGTGGTACTCAAACATACATACGCACGTGTTCACAGCGGCACCATTCACAATGGCCAAAGTGTGGGACAGGAGTGTCCATGGGACAGGAGTGTCCAACGATGGATGAACGGATACACACAATGTGGTCCATACGCACGGGGGAGTGTTATTAAGCAGTGAAAAGGAGTGGAGCTCTGACACACGCGGATGGACCCTGGACATACCGTGGTCAGTGAGGCGCCAGACACACAGGCCCCATGGCATGTGACCCCAGTTCTGTGACGCGTCCGCAATAGACAAAGCCAGAGACAGAACATGGGCTTGTGGGCTCCGGGGCTGGGGAGGGGTGGGGCAACGCCAGGGGGACAGGATTTCTTTTAGCTCCGAGGGAATGTTCTGGAATTAGACATGCTAGTCGCACAACATAGTGAATGTACTAAGTGCCACTGAATCGTTCACTTTAAAACGGCTAATTTTATATCAATATGTGTTTCCCCTCAGATAAGAAACACTGAGTGGAACAAAACAGGAGGTCTGTCCGGGTGCCCCGTTTGAGGTCCCTCCCGTCTCCTGCGCATTTCTGTGTTCAATCATTAGCGTGTGACCCTAGTTAGCGCACATTTAATGACGTTTTCTGACTCCCTTAGAACTGAGGACCACGTCATTCCATCCACAGCTGCTGTGAACGTGAGTACCAGTTTTTCAAATGGTGTGAACAGTCGGTCATTGATCCATTTCCATGGATATGGGTGGTGGGGTCTGTGTGGGTGCGGGTCCTCGGGCCACAGGGTCCTCCATCTCAGACCCCTGTCTGGTGAGGGGTGGACAGCAGGCTAGTGTGAATGGAATTCCTGACTGCTGGAGAATGAGAAGCGTTGTGACCGCACCCAGTGGGAAGTCCCCAGGGAGAAACGTGGTTGAGTAGAGAAATCCCACCGAGTCCTTCCTGGCTTCCAGCCCTCCCTGCTTCCCCACTGCCCTCCTGGTTTGGACAACAAGAACCCCACACGTCCACAGCCTCAGGCTCTGCTCAAGAGAGACACCCCCCTGCCACCTCCTCAGCATCCTTCTCTCTTCAGTGCCAACAGGTGCCACTGATGACACAGCCGTGGAGGCAGGGGAGCCCTGCCCTCAGGACCCACTGACTAGCCAAGAGACAGGCTTTGGGCAAAAAATAACATCAAGTCCTCTGCAGAGTCATCTTTAACACTCCCCAGCCACCTGCCCCCATCGCTGAACCCAGTCTCTTATTATATATTTATAATTGCTGCAAAGAACGCAACTTCACCGTAGAAACCATGTCCAAGTGCACAGCGGGGGGCATGGAGCGCATGCACATGTCGGGGCAGCCGTCCCCACCCTCCGTCTCCAGACTTTCTATCTTCCTAGACTGAAGCTCGGTCCCCATGAAGCACTCCCCACCCCTGGTCCCACCGTCCACTTTCTGTCTCTGGGGATGTGGCTCCTCTAGGGACCTCCAGCGAGTGGGATCTGATGGGATCTGGCCCTTTGTGCCTGACTTATTTCATGGAGCACGATGTTCTTTACGTCCATCCATGCTGTACCAGGTGTCAGGATGGCCTCTCTTTTCACACTAATATTCCAGTAGACAGACCACACTGTGTGGATACAGTCTGTCAGTGGACACTTGGGTTGTTTCTATCTTTTAACTATTGTAAATAATACTATCACTGTAGGCGTGCGACTATCTCTTTCCAGGCCTTGCTTTTCATTCTTTTAGATATACACCCAGAAGTGGGATTGTTGAATAATAGGGTAGCTCTCTTTTTAACTTTTTGCGTGACCACCGCACTGTTTTCCACAGAAATTGCATCATTTTACCATCCCACCAACATTCCATGGGTCCCTCATTGGTTTGCATTGAGATGTTGGCCTAAGCCATCCGACTTGGAGCCTCCCTACCAGCCTCTGTTCTCATTTGTCTGGATAGCATAGCATCTAGGGCAGGGCCTGTGTCGTATAATGAGTCATAAGAAATACATATCTGGTCATTCATATGACCAAATGTATATTTCCCAGGTATATGTGGTCTTCATCCACGGTTCCTGATAGTCTTAAAGGTGAAATGGGTGTCTTGTCCTGTTAATGAGAAACTTTTGGACCCCACCCAAGGGCAGGGGCTGGAGGTTGAATCAGCCAATGGCCAGTAATTCAGTCAATCGTGACTGTGCGATGAAGCCCTCCCAAAACCCCTGAGAAGAGCTTTTCATTCTCTAGGATCCTGCTTCTTAGTCGGAGAGAACCTCTCCTCTTGGGGAACCAGAACGCCACCACGCCACAGAGCCAGGCCCCCAGCTCCATGAGGATAGAAGCTCCTTTCCTTGGTATCTTGCCCTGTGTCTCTCTTCACCTGGCTGTTAACTTGTATCCTTTACAGTATCCTTTATTAAACTGGTAAACCGAAGTGTTCTTCCTGAGTTCTGTGAGCCGCTCTAGCAAATTAATCGAACCCAAAGGGGAGGTCTTGGGCACCTCCAACCTGTAGCCGGCAGGTCAGGAGCACAGAAACTGCCTGGGGCTTGGGACCGGCGTGTGGAGTCGGGGGAGTGGCGGGCACTCCAGTAGGACGGAGTCCTTCACCTGGGGATCTGGTGCTGTCTCCGGGCAGAGGGCGTCAGAATTGAGTTCTCCAACATGCTGCTGGCGTTGGAGAATTGCCTGGTGGTGTGTGTGGGAAGACCCCCTCCCAGTACTTACGCACACTGGAACCGGTTCCTGAGTGAAGTTACACTATTACTGCTCTGTATAATGCTGTTATCGTTACACATATGTGTAGGAGGGAAAAAAACACACTCTGGCAGCCTGGTATACAGCAGGTGCTCGGAGTTTGGTGAGTGAGAACAGGACTCCTGTGGACCTGGGGATTAGAGGCTGCGGACGGGAGTCCAGCTGGGTGAAATGAAGCGCTACGGGGAGCCAACGGCACACCAGCGCGTTGGTGAGGGTGTAAGTCAGGACTCGCCTTGTCCGGCAGGGGGGGCACTTTAGAGTAACATGCTAATAACACGCAAATTAAATGCAAATAAGCCATGGCCGGACCCTGAGGGGCGTTTCTTAATCAGGCGCGCCGCGGTCAGCCCAGGCGCCGCAGGGGCCTGGGGCTCAAAATGGCGCTGCTGCCGCCGCTGAGGGCCGAGTGGCGGCACGGGCGAAGCCCCTGGAGGCCGCAGTCAGGGAATCCCATTCCCTCCATCCCTCCTTCCGCGGCAGCCTGTCCCGGCCCACGGGTTAGCGACACGCCTTGGTCCCGCGGGAGCCGGCGTTTCTGATCAGGCGCGCTACGGGCAGCCGTTCCCGGGGTCCCTTGCGGCGGCGTCCCGGGGGCCTGAGGGGGCCTCGGAGCAAGATGGCGGCGGCGGGGTCTGTAAGGCGCGGGCGGCGGCGACCGCGGCGCCAGTGAGGGGCCCGGGAGCCCCGGCGGCTCCGGGCCGGGGCCCCGCCGTGGAACGGACCATGCTACGCTCCACCGGCTTCTTCCGGGCCATCGACTGCCCCTATTGGGCTGGGGCGCCCGGGGGACCCTGCCGGCGGCCCTACTGCCACTTCCGGCACCGTGGGGCCCGGGGCCCGGGTGCGCCCGGCGGCGGCGGCGCGGCGCCCTCCGCAGCAGGTAATGCCCGCCAACCCTCCCCCGCGGGCTCGGCTCCCGGGTCCGCACTCCGCCGTCGGGGCTTCCCCTGCCCCCCGGTCTCTGCCCGGCCCCTTCCCCACGCGTTGCGGGACGGCGTCCGTCCTCCGAGCCGGGACCACCCACCCTGGGGTCCGGGACAGGTCGGGGGACCTATGTGAGCCTCGGATTCCACGAGCGTAAAATGTAAACAATGAAAGGACATGCCTTCCTGGAGCTGTCGCCAGGGTGGAGTGGGAGAACGCAAGGAGCGCGCCTGTTCTCGGTTGGCAGGCCCGGATGCCTTCTCCTGCCCTTACTCCTGCGGAAGTCTTGGGGGGAAGCCATTCCCGCTGTCCCGCCGGTCTCAAGTGCTGGTGGTGGCAGCCCCGGTTCCGCGCTGCTTGCCCCGGCCGCACCTCTGGTGCTGGCCACCGCGGTCTCTTGTAGTGGGAGTCAAGAGGATAGTTACTTAGGGCACCTACTGTGTGTCAAGCCGGGTGTCAGACTCGACTGGACAGGGAGTAATTCAAACCCACTTAGGGATAGGCTTCCAAGGAATGGCCTGCTTTCGGTTGGACAGAGAACGTTAGTGGACGGCACATCACATTCTCGTGGTGATTATCGATGTCGGGGCAGAATCGGGGGAAAGCTACAATGGATCAGGCAGGGCTTCTGGTAGGAGGTGTGGGATTCGTGCTGAGAACGTTAAGAACAGGGAAAAAAAGAGGGACATTACAAGGAGAGGCTTGGAGGGAGGGTTAAACATGGTGTCAACTCCTCGCAAGGGAGATGCAGGCTCCCGCCGGTGACCTCTGTCTTCAGCCCTGGCTTTCCCTTTCCACCAGACCCAGACGTCCTTATTCGGTCTCAGCTTCGAGTATTCTCTTTCCCCGTTGAAGAGTGATTGTCATCTCAGAACCTTTTTTTCAAAAGAGGAGAACCCTTACTAGAATTAAGTAATAGGCTTGTTTCCCCATTCTGCCAGAAAAAAAGTAAGGTAGAATTTTCTCACATTTTCTCCATAAATTTGCTTAGAACCCCTGGCACCTGCAGCCGTCCGTTTGCAGCTGGCTGGACAGCAGTGCTCACTGTCTGGCTCCACACCTGTGCCAGGCCCGGGGTACTCAGAGCTGCGCCGGTGTGCACCTGGCTATCAAGAACCTGCGTTGAGGCGGGCAGATAGACATGCCTGCAGGTCCCTCGGGTGGGGTCGCAGGAGTTGTCAGGGAGCGGAGTGTTGTGAGAGTCTCCTCTGAGGTGGTTTCTGTTTATTTTGTGGAAGCCCAGTGTCTTGACTCTGTTTATTTCCTTCTTGGCATGGTGTGTGGTGGTGTGCAGAGCCCCTGACTTCTGCCTTGGGACAGACAGGGCGGGGCCGTCCCCTGAAACCACTGACCTCCTGCCTTGTCTCCGGTCCATGTTGCCTTCCAGCCTCCTGAACCCCCTGGGCATTGGTTTCTCTCCTCGTGTGTTCCTCCCATGCCAAGTCGTCAGTCTTTTGATTTCTTTCTGCATCGCAGATGTCCAGTTAGCTTCCCACAGGACCCCCATTTGGTGATGTAGTCCCGTCTGCCCCACTTTCCCACAGGAAAGAATGCACTGCCTACTCCTCACCCCAGTACATCTGTGTTTACCTTTTGCAGGTGAGTATAAGCAGTCTTTTTCCCTCTCGGGTGGGAGTAGTAGGCTTCCGGTTACCTTCTGGTAGAATGCTGCCTCCCCTGCAGAAGGACAGGGTCAGGTCCCAGCCCAGCCTCTTTCTTGCTGTGGGGCCTCTCTGACCCTCTGTTTCCTTTGTGGCACACTCATGGGGCTGCCCTCTGAGGAGCCAGAGGGAGAGCATGTGCTTAGACCTCTTGCCTTTCTGCCCCTCTTGCTCCCCAGTTGACAGATTTCCCATCTTGGTGATGTAGTCCTGTCTGCCCCACGGGACTGCAGCCAGCCAGCCTTTGGCAGGGTCCACTTGTGTCCAGGTTTGCCTGGGCTCGTTTTTTAAGTAGCTGTCCGGGGTGCTGAGGTGCTGGGAGCCACCTGAAGGGGGTATGTGGGTTCCTGTGTGCCCACTTCCTCTGGCCTTGGGCCACTTCAGCTGAGACTCAGGCCTGTGTGGGCTCCAGGGTCCCTGCCCCCAGCGTTGGGCGTGGTAATGCTCAGTTAACACAGCATACACCAGGGCAGGCTCCATCTGGGATCCTTAAAAATGATAGGGGTGATTGTCCCCATCTTGCAGATGAAATGGGCCCAAAGATGGGGAGCCACTCGCCTGTGTATGAATGGCTGGTAAGTGGGGACATAGGGTTGAATCCGGGTGGCCTGGCCCTTGCCTGCTCGCTACCTCCCGCTGATGCCGGCTGCCTAGCACCTGCGGCTCCCGCACACACCAGGCTGCCGACGTGTGCAGGATCAGCGCTCTGCCCTGTGGCAGGCAGGTAGCAGCAGCACCCTGGAGAGCGAGGGCGAGACTGAGCCCGAGGGCAGTGGGAGGCAGGAGGACTCCCTGATGAGGCCCTTGGTGGCATCTGTGGCCTGGAATCTTGAGAGCAGGCCCTGCTTCCCCAGGGAAGCCGTGAGGTGGGAAAGGCAGGCGGGGCCGGGGCAACAAGGGCTTCCCAGCAGAGGGTGGATTTCGTTTCCTCTGTGGCATGGCGCAGCCGCTGGAGCCCGGCAGCCCCCAGGTGTCACCACGCTGAGCAGGCCGCAGGCTGTGCTGCTTGGCTGCTTCCCTGTGGGCTGGGGGCCAGCAGGTTTCCCAGGGGGACAGCTTCCCACTGCCCTGCAACGCTGGCTCTGCTCGGTCTGTTCTCCTCCCCTTCCCAGGGGAGGGCTGGCGCTAAGAGGAGGCCCAGCAGAGAGCAGCGTGGCCTGCTGTGTCCAGGGCCTGGCCGGGGTGCTGAGGACCTGGGGGTGTGCTGGCGCTCAGCGTGCCTCTGGTCGGGCCCTGTCCTGGGCCAACGCCTTTGTCTGGGTGGGAGTGTAAAGGTGGGTGGAGGAATAGACATTGCACACTGGAGCTAGGTCCTTCTCTGGTGAGGGTGTCCTGGTGAGCAGAACCCCTGGGCCTCACCCACTTGATGCCAGGAGCACCCCCAGTGTGACAGCCCCAGGTGCCCAGGGCCCGCTGGGGGCAGAACCGCCCCAGGTGAGCCTATAGTCACAGGCTGTGTTTTGCTGAGGCCACCTCACATTTTAAGCATCCTGCCCCCCCCCAGGGAACTGCACGTCCAGGGGCGGCCCTGCCCCAGGAGCTGGCGCCCAGCCCCGGGGATCAAGGCTTGTGGGCTCCCAGAGGAGAAACCTTTCCTGCCCTTGAGTGGGTGGCTCTATTGTTCTCTTGTTCTGGGTTTTTCTGTAAGGATGGGATTTGAGGAAAGGGGCTCTGGGTTTTCAAAGCAGCCCTCTCGTAAATGTCACTAGCGCTGCAGTCACCTGTCGCTTGGCCACACATCCAGGTACGAGAAGAACCGGGAGCCTCTGGTTCTCCCCCCTGCACAGAAGCAGCTCTTCCCTCCAGGGGCAGCGCCCCAGCCGGTGGAGCCCAGGCCTGGCCTCTGCTCAAAGCGCTTTTCTTCTGAAGACTCGGCGCAATGCTTAACTTAAAAATGTTTTAACACTAAAAAGTTAAAAGGAAAATATTCTGTGAATTGCCCCCAAGTCGCACTGGCCGGCTTGCCAGGCTCCCTCCTGGTCTTAAAAACAAAAGGCATTGTGTCTCTTTCCTGTGGTTGTGGTCCTGCCCCACCCGTTACCCTGGGTTCCGTTTTCTAAGGCTCCACAACGCCCAGTGAGGTGAGGGGCCGTCCCCAGGCCCGTGTCTCAGGTCAGTGGTCCCCACGCCTGGTGGCCCCCCAATGGCCTGAAGAGCTTTGAAAAGCCTGCCTTCTCGCCCAGATCCAGGCTTGCACCGTTTGAATAAGGCTGCCTTTCCCCATCAAGCTGTTTTTGACATTTTAGGATTCTTTGCTTAGTGTCCATCAGGAAAGCAGTGGGTCTCACCCAGGGTGATCCTGACCCCCAGGGGACATTGATCAATGTCTGGGGACATCAGTGACTGCCACAGTGGGGAAGCTCCTGGCATTGAGCAAGTGGGTGGGGTCCAGGCAGGCTGCTCAGCCCCCCACAGGGCCCAGCATGACCCCTTCCCCCTGCCACACACGTCTGCCCAGCCACAAGCTCAGTGCTGCCGGGTGAGATCGGGAAACCTGATTGGTGCCCCGGACTTGGCCAGTTTTTGTATTTGGGAACAGGATGGGAAAGCTGGCCAAAACCCTGAAAAGCACAGCCTCCCCTCAGCTCCTCGGGCCTGAGGGAGAGAGGCAGAACAGCCCAAGCACCGGGGATGGGGTTGGCAGGAACAGCCAAGCAGGTGGAGGGGAGCTCACATGTGCCCCACCGCAAGCCTTCTGGTGCCCCCAGAGAAGAGGGCAGGTGCCACAGCCAGTGTTGAGCCCTGTGGCAGAGCACAGCCCCAGAGGAAGGACCTCAGCTCTGCTTTCTGTGCGTGCAGAGAGCTGGTCTGGGAGGGGGCAGCCTGGCCTCAGCTATTTTTCTGCGAAATGGGTGATAACGGGAGCCCTCAACAAGCAGCACGGCCCCTCCTGCCTCACGGAGCTGCGCTGCAGAAACGGCTTCTTGCTTTGCGGTCCTCCCCCTCCACCCTCAGACGTCCACCTCCATGGTGAGCAGATGGTTTGGAGACTGAGTGGTGGGCGCACAGGAATTGGGCGTGTTACCTGTATGCGGTAGGTAGACTGTTTGGCACGATGAGATTCTTGTCCAAAAGTGCAGCCCTGAACAAGAAACGGGTTCAGGAGGTCAGGGAGCCGGCAGCCAGCCAGGGCAGGCTGTGTCTCCTGGCCCTGGTCCTCCGTGTCCGTCCTGCAGCGGCCAGTGGCACCTCCGGAGGTCCAGGTGTGTGTGCTGTTGGTTGTACGGCCATGGGTCTGGCAGCTTCTCCAGGCACCGGCGTTGTCCTGGAAATGGCTGTGTGGAGTGCCTAGGGGCCTGGGCTTCATGGGGCAGCAGGACTGCAGGGAGGGCTGAGGAGCCTTCTGGGGAGGCTGCCCTCCTGCTGGCTGCTTCCGCTTGCTGGAGGAGAACAGGAGGGAGGCTGATGGGGCCACAGGCCTGTGTGCGCCAGGGGTGGGACTTGGCTGTGTCGCAAGCTGTGGCCTTGAGCTGGGCACGCACACTCACAGTCACACTCAGGCCTCGGTGTCATCGGTACGGTCAGGAGCTGGCCCCGGGGCCCTCCAACAGCTCTTTCAGGTCTGTCTGAATTCAGTACATATTGGTGGACCAGGCAGGGGCCCCTGGGGGTGGAGGCGGGATGTCCAGCAGTTCACATACAAGCCAGGGTCCAGGAGAAAAAGCAGTTGGCACCTGGGGTTGCAGGGGCATCGGTGAGCGTCCTCAAGCAAGCAGTTACTGAGCTGGGCTTTGAAGGATGAATAGGAGTTTGCCTGGGGGTCTGGAAGTGGGGTTGCAGGGGGACCGCAATCCAGGATTCTGGGCAGGGACACATTGCAATGAAGGGCCTGGACTGCTCTCCTGCTCTGTGCTCTGGGTGGACGCTGGAGGGGGAAGGAGAGGCTGCTCCCGGCAGTGCTGCCGCTCCCAGCAGGTCTTGGCTGGAGGGTTCCTGCTGTCACACTGACTTGTGACTTGTCCCGCCTGGGAACGCCGCTGATGTCCAGCTACCCTGCCCCAAAGATGGGGAGCTGGGGGGACTCAGCCGGGTAATGTTGCCGAGGGGCTGCTGGGAGCCGCCTGCCTGGCAGGTCCTCTCTCCTGACCACAGAGACTGGCGGTGTCTGTGGGAACGCACGTGCCCCAGGCACCAAGGCCTGGGACTCTTGGTTGGCGTCATTTCATTCTCTCATTCACTCATTCAGCCCACAGACCTTCGCAGACACTTGGCCAGGCAGCTGGCCCGGAGCTGGGGGGTCGGCGTGCTGAGCTCCTGGACGGCAGGAGGCAGGGCCCGAAGGTGACGGGTGGGGTGTGTCCAGGGGCACCGGGACCCCATTCACTCCAGGCCTGTCCTGGTGATGCTTGTTCTGTGTGTCCTAGAGGCCAGGTCCATGTCTTCCCAGGTGATGGTCCCACAGCCCAGTCTCTTGCCCAGAGAGGCTGTGTCCCTTGATCTGGCAGAGTGGCCCCGAGGGCCCTGAGAGCAGAGTGCGGGCACTTTCAGCAGCCGGGACACGGAAGCCCTGGGGCCTAGCCAGCCGCCTCCACCCGCATGCCTGAGTCCCAGCACGGTGCTGGTCACCCTGGGGAGAGCACAGGCCTGCCCAGGCGGCTCAGTCCCACCGGGTCTGCAGGGATCCCAGAGGGCTTCCTGGAGGAGTCGCTGAGACGGAGGCCCTCTGGCTGTAGGTGGGAAGCCAGCCCTGCCTGAAGGAGGGGGGCTTGGCCTACCAGGAGAGCCTGCCCTCTGCCAGCCCTCCCCAGTCCTACCCGCAGGGCCACGTAATACAAGCCACTGATGCTCACCTGTGGCCCTGGTGTGCAGGCCCTTGGGGGACACCCCTCCTCCCCGTCGCCCTCGCCCCAGTGTCCAGTCGGGCTCTGGAGGAAGGTGGCAGAAGAAACTGGTGATCCTGTTTGGGAATTGTAAGTGCATCTGGCCAGAGAGGGGAAGAGCTCTCTTGAACTTTTCCCTATTGGGACCATGGAAGTGGGGCCATCGCACCATCCGGGGGTGGAGCAGGGCGACGCAGAGAAAGCCGCCCGCAGACGTGCCCTGGGGGCTCCCGCGGTGCCCCTGCCGCCCACCCTCCTGGCTCTCTCCCCCGGGTGTGTGCGCGACCGTGTGCATTCTCAGTGCCCCTCATGTTATCCTGCTGTGTGTGTCCCTGTATCTTTGAAGCATAGCTGAGGGCCCGTGGTTGTTACGGTCCTGGCTGTTGAGCGCAGGCTGCGCCCGGTCTGGGGCACCCTCGCTGCCCTGGCTTTCCCGGGACCAGAAGGGGCAGTCCAGCAGGTCTGTGGTCAGCAGCGCCTGGGGCCGCCCTCGGCACGGAGAGCTGGGCTGGTGGCGGCCACATGCCTGGCCGGCACCCTCTTTCTTCTTCCCGTCCCCTGGGGCTGAGGGGGGGCTGCCTGCGGGTCTGAGCTTTGAGCCAATGTCCCAGGCCCCGGAGACAGCGGGACCCCTGAAAGCATGACAGGGACCCCAGACCTTGCTCCTCCGGGCACAGCCCGCCTCAGCAGCAGACGTGTCTGGGGTGCCCGGGCAGCTGCAGGACCCTCCTCTGGTCCAGAGTGAGAGACTGGCCAGTACTTCACCCCAGGGCTTCAGCTCCTGGCCTGTACAGTGGGGCGTGAGGACGGCCTGCCTGGGGGTGGGGGTCTCCCAGGAACAGAGGCTCTGGAGGGAGATAGTGACAGCCAGTCCCTCCAAGGACCTGGGAGGCTGCTCTGTCTTCCATTTGGGAGGGGGCCTCAGCGGCATAGTCTGCCAGAAAAGCCCAAAGGGGGGGTGGGGGGGCCTTCCGGCTGAGCAGGGCGGGCCCTTCCTGGTGTCTTTGGAGCTGTCTCCCTTCGTTCTCCACCATCAAGGTCTTTGCCACCTCGGCAGCTCCTGGGTCCAGGGGGGGGGGTCGAGTCTGTCCACTGTGACGAGCCTTGTGTCCCCACTTATCTCCAGTGCGGCAGGGACTGTCCCCTCATGTCCCTGCCGCCCCCGCTGGGAGTCAGCAGGCTGGGCCACCTTCTGGGTTGCAGGAGTGAGTCCCACTGGTGCCCTGTCAGAGCATGGCGGGGGTGGACCTCTGTGCTTACCGTCTTCAGACCTTGCGTGGAGCAGGAGGAAAAGGGGCGAGGTGGGGTGGGCCTGCAGAAGCCAAAGGTGATCGGGCATCACTGGTCCCCATCCGGGTGGGAAAGGACCCAGGTTCGGGTCACCAGCTGTGCGGGTCTCAGGGAGCAGCTAGGCCTGGTGAGGCTCTGTCCTCATCCGGGAGATGGGCTGGCCTAGGCAGGGGCTGCCGTCTGGGGGGCTTCTGGAGCCGGGGCTGTGGTGGTGGTAGGGGTGGTCTGGCAGCGGTCTCCCCCAGGCTTGGGCCCAGCCGGGTGGGTGGTCCTGCTCGGTGTCCCACAGCCCTGGAAGCTGGGGTTCAGCCTCCCCTTGTGCATTGGGGAAGCCAGCCTGGTCTCCATGGTGCAGGACAACTGTCCCAGGGTCACCAGGAAGGCCATCTAGGTACCTGAACGGGGAGGGGCCAGGCAGGTCCTGGCGGTGTGCGGCCCCTGCGTCTCAGAGCCTGAAGCCCTCTGCATGGGCTCTCTGTCCCCCACAGTGGTTCAGGCGCTTCCCCAGGGATGTCCCTCGGGTGACTGCCAGCGGGCCCCTGGAGCTGGGCAGCACCTGGCCCTTTCCTCGCCCTGGTGTGGGGGGCAGGCAGCATTCTTCCTGAACGAGTACCTCCATGGCTGTGCTGTGGGGGGCTTCTCCAGCCATCCAATGACTTTCTCCTTTCTCCAAAAACAGCCTAATTAATCTTGTTTACCAACCGTGTGCTTAACCTGGTGCAAACCCCCATGGGGACACCTGTTTGCTCCCATCCAAGTTCATTCCCCAATAATTGGAAGTGCCTTCTGTGGTGCCCTGGGCCCTGCCCTTCCCTACCTTCCAGCCTTCTGATGCGCCCCACATGTGGGCGGGCGTGGCCCTGGGGCACCTGGCAGCCTGCAAACCACTTTCTTGGGGAGCTCCTCCAGCTGTCACAAGTCCCACAAGGGCCCTGGCTCGCTGAGGCAGGTTGGCACAGGGGCTAGGTGACGTAGCAGGTGCTTTCTACATTTGCTATCCCCACCCCCAGGAACCGCAGGCAGCCGGGCTCAGGGGCACCCACTGCAGGAGCTGCGTGCTGGGCCCTGAGTACTCTTCCTGGAGTCCCAGGGCTGCAGGGCATCTCTGGCATCTGTGCTTGAAGCTTCTGGGCCTGTGGAGAGCCCCCCAGGCTGGTGATGTAGCCTTATAGGACCAGTGGGTAAACTGAGGCCCCAGAGCTGGGGTCTTTGACCTTGGCTTGCCCTTAGCCTATGCATGCCCAGGGTGGGTTTATTTTTGCTTTTGGGTGCAGGGGTGGGTTCGGGGAGGTGCCCTTCAACTGGAACTGACAGTGGCCCAGCTTGGCAGGGCTCCTGGGTGCCCAGGTCAAGGGGCTGGGTGTGCGGGCTGGGCCTGACCGGGAGCTGCAGCCCCTCTGGAGTCTGAGCAGCTGGGCCCACATGTTCGCCCACCTGAAGAAGCCAGGCCACCCGGAGGCGGCGGGGTGGGGACAGGTGTGATGGCCCTTAGGAAGCAAATGCTGCCAGAGGCGCCCCGTTAGACGACCAGACCACCCCTCTCTGTCCACCACTTGCTCGGCCTCTGCCTGGGGCCCCAGAGGCAGCCTCAGGGCCTTTGCAAGGCCTGGTTCCTTCCTGCTTGGATCAGCCCCAGGGCACAGTTCCCTTCACCTCACTTCCACAGCAGAGACTGACTTAGGGGGAGTACTTCCTTTCAAAGTCCCAGATGGCCAGAGGTCTGGCCTCTGATCTCAATACTTTGAGGAGGGCCAGGGAGTCTGGCTGATTTGCATATCATCCTGCAGCCCTTTGTGGGCCACTCTGGCCTGGTAAAGGATGGGGAGAGACTCCCGTCCATTCATCCCTGACCCACCTCTCCCTGGGGAAGGGCATTCCCATTAGGTGGGCCCTTGCTCTGCTCCCCAACCTGGGGAGGCGGGGTGGGGCGGGAGGGCTGGGCTGGAGGCCCCTTTGAGGCCAGCACTCCCCACCCCATGGAAGATGTGACCAGTGGTGGCAGGCGGCCTCGGTGTGGGCCCCTCCAGTCTGCTAGTACCCAGGACTGCCAGAGGGAGGGGAGGGGGTCGCCTCCTGTCTGTCCACCCAGGTGGTGGTGGGCTGGGGGTTGGTCTCCGACTGAGGTCTTTGGACCAAAGCCGGGTCAGGGTGGGCTGGGAGGGAAGCCCCGCCTCCCACTGCCGGGGTCTCTTGCCTGGCCTCTGGGTGGTGGCTCCTCCTTGTACCTCACCAGGGACGCCGTGTGCCTGACCCCAGAATCCTCTGCTGTGAGGTGGGGGTGTGAAATGACTGTTCTCAACCTCCGACCTGTTGCCAGCACCCAGCACTGGGGTGTGCGTTCTGGTGTTTAATTTACCTCCCCACACAAGCCCCACAGTCCCAGGGTCCTGGGTGGTCTGAAGCACAGACAAGCTTCCTTTCTCCTCCCGGGGGAGACGTCAGACTGCACCTGCAGGGACCCCTCCTGGCCCAGCCCCGGCCCCTGCGGGGCAGCCCCCCGAGCTGCCTGAGTTTCCTGGTCGTAGTTCACAAGCGGGGCACCTGAAAGGAACACAGACCGCCTTTAGACCTGGGTTCTGGGGTCAGAGGCTGGAATGGACCTCACGGGGCTAAATCAAGGGGTGGGGAGGGCGGCTCGCTGGGGGGGCTCAGAGAACTGGCTCTTCCCTTCCAGCCCTGGGGCGTCAAGCCTGGAGACTAAAGAGACACCATGGAATTGAGGCCTGTAGACTTGCTGGTGGTGGACTCAAATGGTTTGGAAACACTTGAGCGAGGTGTACTTGAATACGATACACTAGTCCTTCGTCCAGATGCTGGGCTTTATTTGCTCGTGTTTCATTTAGGATTTTTGTACCTCTGAACGTGAGAGTGCCCTGTGAGGGTCGTGCCACGTTGGTGTGTCATGGCTGTGCTTGTCACATAGAAAATGCCATCTCCCCAGTAAACAGCACACAGCTTGTCTGTCCCCAGACACCTTTGGGGACACTGTTTGGATTGATAAAACATTAAAAGGTTGCACACTTTGCCTCCACCCCACTTGGTGTTTTCCAGATACGGTTCGTTTGAACAGACGATGCTGTTTCTCAGACCTGTGGGGCCATCTCATGGGTGGCCTGCAGCCTCCTGTTTCCCCTTGAATGTGTTGTGTGGGGGTCCTTTGTCCACCCAGTACCACTCGGTGGGCGTTTCTGTGGCTTCCGTTTTCTCGCTGTTGGCCTTTGGTGGGAAAGCAGGTGGGACAGCCTGGTGGATGCCGTCACCTGGTGGAGCTGCCCCCTTGTCGGCCCTGCCAGGGGGATTGTGTCAGGCCCAGCCCTCTTCTCCCCTCCACCTGGGGAAGCTTGCACCCCATCCAGTGTCTCCGCCAGCCTGGGAGTCAGGTCCTCCATGCACCCCTCCCAGTTCCCCAGCTGCAGGCAGCAGGCATGATGTGGCTTCAGTGTGGGCAGACCTGGTGGCACCCCACTGCTGTTGCCTGGTCCCCGGAATCTCAGCACCCTTCCCCGGACCAAGTCACCTCCACTCTGCCTGTCAGCCTCTGCGGGGCGCTCCAGAGACCCGTACGAGCTTGTGCGGCCTGCTCCGTAGGTGCTGGCAGGCTGGGCCTCTGCTTGTCCTGGGCTTGAGGCTGGGGGGGTGAGGCTCTGGCTGTTCCTCGGCCCCCTGGCTGTCTCCTCTGCCAGCCTGCTTATTGCCGCTTCTCCCTCTCGTGTTTCAGGGTTGGGCTACGACCCATATAGTCCCGAGCTGCCCAAGCGCCCTGTGCAGAGGGAGAATGGTGCCCTGGGCAGAGGGGGTGAGCCTCGCTCGGACATCCTGGAGCTGGAGCTCGTCAACCAGGCCATCGAGGCTGTGCGCTCCGAGGTGGAGCTCGAGCGGCGGAGATACCAGGAGTTGCTGGAGACGGCCCGAGAGTGCAGCTCGGCTGAGGCCCCTGCCCTGGTGCCCCGCGGCCCTGCCGCCGGCCTGGAGGATGACCCCTTCCCACTGTCCTTCGATTATGACCCCGGGGCCTGCAGCCTGCTGAGCCCCGACACCAGCTACCAGCCCACCCGGCTGGCCGCCCCTGCCGAGCCGGGCAGCAAGTACTCATTGGATCAGGCTCAGGGCCATGGCGGAGGGGGCGGCAGCGCTCTGGAGTACGTCCCCAAGGCTGTGGGCCAGTCCCGGAGGTATGGTCGCCCTGTCCCCAGCAGTAAGTATGTGCTGGACGACTCCAAGCCATCCACGGACCTGGAGTACGACCCGCTGTCCAACTTCTCTGCCCGGCTGCTCAGCAGGGCCAGTTCCAAGGATGAAAGGGCCCCCAAGCGGCCCCGCGGCCCCCGTGGCAGTGAGCCCTACACACCTGTGCTTAAGAAGCCCTATGATCCCTTTGGCAGCTGTGATGCCAGGTTCTCCGACTCGGATGACGACGCCACAGCTTCGGGTGACAGGCCTGCCACCACCAGCCCCCTGCAAGCCCAGGTGGGCGCGGAGAACAAGGCCCCAGAGAAGCCGGGCGCTGGGGAGGGCCGGGAGCCTGAGGAGGGCGGCCTGCGGGAGACCAAGGAGATGGCCGTGCAGTGCGACGTGGGGGACCTCGGGCAGCCTCCTGGGACATCTAGGCAGGCACCGCAAGCCAAGCCTGGCTTCCCTGCCAGTGCCTCGCGGGAGCACAGTGGCTCCAAAGAGGGGAGACCCAAGAAGAGGAAAAGTGGGGAAGGTGTCCGGAAGAAAGACAAGGCTAAGGGCGGCGAGCGTGCAAGGCTAGCCGAGAAGCCGTGTGCGGACAAGAGGGGCCCGCAGGCCGGCAGCCCCCGGCACGGGGCAGAGCGGCCCGAAGGGGCCAAGAAAAAGCCATCTGCCACCCCAGTGGCCAGCTCAGGGAAAGGCCGACCCGACCGGCCGGGGCCACAGCCTAGCCCCACTAGTGGGGGTGCCCTCCAGCCACCACACAGGACGGGCGGGAAGGCCCCATCAGGGAAGCTGGCAGAGCGGAAGGCCCGCTCGCTGGACGAGGGCGCCTCCCGGGATGCCCCCAAGCTGCAGAAGCGGGCCCTGAGCCACGCTGACCTTTTTGGGGACGAGAGTGAAGACGAGGGCCCGGGGCCCATGGCACCTGGACCCCAGCCCCCCACCCTTGGCTGCCTCGGCTCCAGCTCGGACTCAGACTCGGACTCCAGCCTGGGCCTCCCGGCCGCGCAGGGGCCGCCCAAGCGCCTCAAGGCCTCCCTGCCCCCTGCACCCGCCCCAGCCTCCCCCTCCTCCCCTTCCTCCTCCACATCCTCGGGGGCGGGCGTGGACGTGGACTACTCGGCCTTGGAGAAAGAGGTCGATTTCGACTCTGACCCCATGGAGGAGTGCCTGCGCATTTTCAACGAGTCCACCAGCGTCAAGACAGAGGACAGGGGCCGCCTGGCCCGGCAGGTGAGGGTCCGTGCTGGGGGAGGAGCAGGTCGCCGGCTCGGTTCCTAGGGTTGTGCCAGGATGGAGCGCTCGCTCAGTGTCGGCCTCTTAACTCGTTCAGAATTCAGGAAGCGTCGGTGGCTGCCTGCTGCCCCCCTGCACCCCGTCCAGAAAGAGGACGCTGGCTTACGGCCTGCCTGGCCGGGTTCCTGCAGCAGCGTCCCAGCGCGCTCCAGCAAAGGGGTATCAGGCGCTGACCGCCTCCCCAGGCCCTCCCGCTTCCTCACTTCCCCGCAAGGCCAGCCCCAGCCTGTCTGGGCTGCCTTGCCCAGTGTCCCCGCGTTGGCCAGCAGAGGGAGCCTAGCCTGCTTTAAACACAGCAGGCTGCACTGTCCCTCCTGGTGGCCTCTGCAGGTGACAGAGCTGGCCCAGTCATGGCCCTTTGAGGCCTTGCTGCTCCAATTTCCTGCCCTTGTGTCCCCAGTTCTGAGCCCCCCGCCCCCCGTGTGGGCAGTGGTCAGGGGGCACTGTAGGCAGGCTGTCCAGGGTTTGCTCCAACCGAGGCCTGTGGTGACCTGGGGGCTGGGGCATGTCTGGCAGAACTTGGCCTTGGCAGGGCCTGGAAGGTGGGCTTGGGGTGAGGCCGGCACAGGGCCTTGGCTGTCCGCCCCGCTGGACGTGCGCCTGGGCGCACCTGCCGGCTGGAGGCGGGACCCCGAGCGGCGCCTCAGGCCATGGCAGCCCCTCCTAGAGCACGTGACTGTCCCCTAGCCTCAGGCCAGCTGGGCCTGGGAGTGTGTGCTCCCAGGCTCAGGGTGGTGGGGCAGGAGCCCCCTGTGTCAATGGGGCACGGAGGCCCTGGGGGGAGCCTTGCTGAGGGATGGGCCTTGTTTCAGCCCCCCAAGGAGGAGAACACCGAGGACAAGGGGCCACTGGGCCTGGCCACTCTGTTCCCTGGGCAAAAGAGGAGAATTTCTCATCTCTCCAAGCAAGGCAAAGAGGTAAGGGTTTGCTTCTGGATGCAGGCAGAGGCTGCCCAGAGGGCCCTGTGTTCCTCTCTGATGGCTGCCCCGGCAGACGCGTCCTGTCAGAAGGTGCCTGCAGCCCACGGGCAGTCCTGAGGTGCCCAGAGCTGGCGAGCAGGGCCCAGGGAAGGCAAGATGAGGGTGGGCGTGAGCGACAGCCCTCCAGGGCTCTGTCCAGCCCGGTCCCAGCTCTGAGGTGTGCTGTGTTATCTTAAGCAAGTGGCCTGACCTCTCTCAGCCTTGGTTTCCTCCCGTGGCCTTGAGATGAGGACAGTCGCCTGTGCTGTGGGCCGAGTGAGCACAGGGAAGCCTGGGCAGAGGACAGGCCCCAAGCTGAGCCCTGGGAGCTCCGGTTGATGGAGTCACCAGAACCTTCCCCCGAAGCCCTCATCCAGAGAGGATCAGGGAGTGGGACTGGATCGGCACTGATCTGATGGGCCCAGGATCCCACCCACCCTGTGCCTTTAGCAGGCTGAGGGTGCGGCCTGGGCCCTCAGAACCAGAAGCCGAGAGAGCAGGGTGGTGCAGGCTGCACGGGGCAGCGCAGTGCATGAGTGTGCCGGCCAGCATGTCGAGGTGGTTGGTTCCCACCAGGCTCTGCACAGGCGCTGGGGGAGGAGCAGCGGCGGCCTGCCCAGCCCCAGCCCAGGCCCCACTGTCAGCCTGTCGCTCTGGGTGCCCCGATGTACAGCCAGGCCCCGAAATTTGTCATCACCCAGGCGGAGCCTGTGAGAAGGGCCGTGGTGCCCCCTGCCCGCCCCCCGACCGCCCAGGAGGTGTGCTATCGCCGGGCCCAGCAGGCGCAGAGGGAGTCAGCCAGCTGGCTGCAGGCTGCCCAGCGGCCTGCCGAGAAGCTGTCCTCCATCCACATCTCTGCTCCCGGGGAGAAGAGGAGAGTGGCCCACGTCCCCAACCCCCGCCTGGCTGCAGGTGAGTCCCGGGGTCGGCCAGTGGCAGTGTCCCTGAGCAGGGCCCACAGGGCCTCGGCGTGCTTGTCTGCAAAGCAGGGGAACGGTCTCCGCCGCTGTTGGCGGGAGGCCTACTCAGCCGGTCAGCTGCTTGCGGCCCATCTGTCCACAGGACCTAGAGCTCGAGGCCATGCCCCAGAGGTCCTCTGGGGACTCCCACTCTGTCCGTGCTTCCCCCGGGGTCCTGGGCTGGCAGGCTGGCGGTGGGGTGGGGGCTCGTGTGAGTGTGCGCGCTAGGTCCCCGCCCAGGAAGGGCTGCGTGAAGGTGGTGGGGCCCGGGAGGCCAAGCGGCCTTTATTGTTTCGAGCCAGCCGTCTGTGTGTGGGGGTTGCTGGGTTCCGTGTCTCCTCTTCTGGCTCTGGGGCCACAGTCTCTGTTTGGCCTTGATCGGAGGTCGCCGCATCCCGGCCTCGCGACGGGCTAGCCTTCAGTGGGTGTGTGGGCGCCCCTGTGGCTGAGGGTGTGTTCACAGGCAGACTCGGCTCCCCTCATGCTGGAGAGGCCGCCATCCAATCGGCTCCCAGGGCCCCTTTCTGCTTGTTCAGACCTCCTTGGATCGCAGACCCCAAGGGCAAGGCGTCCACAGCCTCCCCCTGACACTGTGAACCTTCTTTAGGAAAAGCTGTCCAGATCCTGACCCTCCTGTCCCCTCCCCAGAGCACTTGGGTTGCAGCCTGATGGCAGGTGGTGTCTGTGGTGGGTCTGTGGCGCTGGCTTGGCTCCGGGAAGGAGCTGACCCTGATCCGTGCAGGCCCCGAGACCCACACTCTGGCTGGCCTGCGTATGTGGTCCCACAGGGACGGGCTGCCACAGTGGTCACCGCGCTGCGGGACTGCGGGCAGCTTCCCTGAGAGCAGGGGGCTCCCTTGAAGTCTTAGGGGTTCTATCTGATGGTCTGTGCTCTCTCTCCTTCCCACGCACGCCCGGGCCCAGAGCTTTTCTGCGGCAAAGGAAGGAGCGTGTTCTGCCTCACCAGCAGCTCCCTGCCTTCCTTCATTGCCCTCGAGGGCTGCCCTTGTGGGAAAGGGGGCAGCCATAGCCCCTGGTCCCAGCCCCTGCCCGAGGAGCCAGGGCCCTGGGCCCTTCGCTCTGAGCCTCCCTCAGGGCTGAACCCAGAGGAAGGTGGTCAGAAGTGTCCACGCACACTCAGGCTCCCCTCCCCTGGCCCTCTGCCACTGCGCAGACCCCTCGGACACAGCTCTGCAGGCAGGCGCCCTCCTCCCCGGGGGCAGGAGACTGCTTTGTGACCTCATCAAAGGAGAGGCAGACCACAGAGATGGAGGCAGGCAGGCTGCTGGTCACAGTGACCAGGTGGGGCATCCCCATCCCCTCTGGTCCTCAGCCCAGGAGCCAGGGCCTTTCCCCCATCAGACGCCAATGCCCTAGAGTGGAGGCTGGAACACGTGGCAGAGCCTCCCCACGCCCCCTGCCACTTGCCAGACCACCTGGCAACGACACTGCCTGAGCTGGCCTCTGGAGCCCCATTTGTGGACTTTCCCCAAAGCACATAGAGCCTAACATCCTTCCACAGCCTGCGCCCCAGACCCCGGCCCTCCCCCTGGGCTCCGAGATGCGCTTCCTGCTGATGCTCACCGACCACGGCTGCCTGGTGCTCTGTAGCTCGGTGATGGACGTGCTCTCCTGCACTCACACCCCCTGCCCCCCGCCAGCCCCCGCAGGTGCGAAGAGGACCCTCTCGGCCAGCAGCAGCCAGCCTCCCCATGGCCCTGAGCCGGGCAGCCAGCCCCTGAAGGCCCGCACATTGTCGGGCATGGCATCCAAGACCACCACCACAGTCGCCCCCAAGCGTGTGGCGCACAGCCCGTCTTTACAGGTAACTCGGCCCCGGGAGCCACACAGTCCGAGCAGGCCGTGCCTGCCTGTTCCCTCTGTCCTGTGCTTCGGCGGAGAGGCTCTCCTAGTGTGGCTGCAGTTCACGGAGACACTGGGCAGGGCACAGACGGGTCACGGCCCACCCGGCCCTCAGCCTCCCTCCTGTCCCCATCGGTGTGCTCTCCTACAGGCCCCAGCTGTTGGAGCCAGTGGCAGCCCCTCGCAGTCACCAAAGCCCGAGTTCCCAGCGGGCTCTGCCCTGTGTGGTGGGTGTCCCGTAGGTTCTAAGAAGGACATCTGAGTCCCAGCAGGGGCTGCCACCTCTGTGGGTTCTGTCTTGCCTAGAGTTTAAAGAAGCCCGTTATCCCAAAAGAGTTTGGGGGCAAAGTCCCCACCGTCATCCGCCAGCGGTATCTCAACCTGTTCATCGAGGAGTGCCTCAAATTTTGTCCCTCCAACCAAGAAGCCATAGAGAGGGTACGTGACCCTGGGACGTGGCCTCTGGCTGGTGAGGGTCTGGATGGTCCACTGGGGCATCTCCCCCGGGCTGCTGGGAGGGACACGCAGGACTGAGTGGCGTCTGTCTGCAGGCACTGAGTGAGGAGAAGGTGGCCTACGACCGCAGCCCCAGCAAGAACATCTACCTGAGCGTCGCCGTGAACACCCTGAAGAGGCTGCGGGGCCTGGCCCCCAGCCCCGTGCCCGGCATCAGCAGTAAGCTGGGGCTGGGGCGGCCGGGCAGGGGCTGGGCTTTCTCGGGGCCCTTTGTGCAGCTCTGAGCTGGTGAGTCTCAGGCAGGCTGAGAGCCATGTGCCATTCCCGCTCACAGGCTCGTCTCTGTGGCCCGGTAGGGCCCTCTGTGCAGCCTCTCCTTGCTGTCCACTGCCCTGCTTGGCTCTCTGGGTCTTGAGCTGAGGGGCTGCCCGCTAATGGGGCAGCCTCTGCAAAGGCAGGCTCGGTGGACCTGCTCTGTGCGTGAAGCTCCAGGGCCAGACCGGGAGGGTGTCATTCGCCGTCAGCATGGCCCCCCCTCCTGCTGGCTGTGTGCTCCACAGAGCCCGCAGGCCGTTAGCTGTGTGTTGGAGCCTTTCCCTTCTGCGGAGGGCGAGAGGGAGGCCTGTAGGCAGAAAGACCTGTTGGTCCCAAGTGGAGGGGGCAGGATGACTGTGCCCACATTCCCTGAGCCAGGCCTCTCCTGACGAGAGGCACAGGGCACTGTCTCAGGACCGTCCCTGAGGGAGGGACGCGGGAGTCTGAGGCTAGTTCATCCTCCCCTCTTCTAGAAGCCGCTAGCCGGAAGGTTGTGTCCCATGAGGTGATGCTGGGGGGCAAGTTGGCCGCCAAGACCAGCTTCTCGCTGAGCCGCCCAAGCAGCCCCCGGGTGGAGGATCTGAAAGGTGAGCCGGGCCCCCTCGAGCACAGCCTGCCTCCTGGGGCACAGCAGCAGCCGCCCGGGCAGCTGCCCCCGCACGGCCCCCCCTGGCCCGGCTGGGGGCTGACCGCCTCCCGCTGCCCCCCAGGGGCCGCCCTGTATGGCCGCCTCAAGGACTACGTGCTCACCGAGGACCAGCTCAAGGAGAACGGCTACCCCTTCCCGCACCCGGGGCGGCCGGGCGGCGCGCTCACCTTCACGGCGGAGGAGAAGAAGCCCAAGGACTGTGAGTCGCTGCGCTAGGGATGGACTGCGCGTCGGGGACCAGCCTGGGTGCAGCGCGCGCGCGGAGGGGCGGCCCCTGACGCCCGCTCTCCCGGCCCCCACAGCCTCCTGCAGGATCTGCTGCCGCTGTGGCGCCGAGTACCTCGTGTCGCCCTCGGGCCGCTGCGTGCGGGACGAGGAGTGTTCCTACCACTGGGGGCGGCTCCGACGGAACCGAGGTGAGACCCGGGCCCCTCCCTCTGACCCCAGTTTAGTCTCTTCCGTTTGTTTTTTGTGCCAAAGGCAATAGGAACGGCTTCCCGTGACGGGCTTCCCCATGACCCAGTGCCCGGGGGACCGCCTGCCTGCACGGGAAGGCCCGTCCTGGCCCATGGCTGCGTCCAGGCGCCCGGCTCCCACTCTGGGGACACTCATGTGTTCTCGAGCTGCCTGCGAGCCTCCTGCACAGCCATCTCTGCAGGGCATGTGGGGTATCATCCCCACCTTCCTGGGACCTGTGTCTGGGCGTGTCCCCACGGCCAAAGCAGGGAGGGCCCTCCTGTCCCAAACCCTCACTCCTCCGTGGAGCCTGGTGCCGCCCAGGAAAGGGGGCTCCCACTCCTTTGGCCCAGGGCTGGGTTCTGTCCTCGGGGAAACCCCTGCCCCACTCAGGCAGATGGTACTAGAACCACCTGCGGGAGGCGTGGGCTTGGGGCCTGGTGGCTGGACTGGCCCTGACCGCATCTCCCTCCCAGTGGCTGGTGGCTGGGAGACTCAGTACACGTGCTGCTCAGCTGCCATTGGCTCCACCGGCTGCCAGGTCGCCAAGGTAGGTCTCTTGGGCCCTGCTTGGAGCATCCCCCCAACCTTGAGGAGCTGAGGTGTGGCCCAGGCTGGAGCTCTGAGCCCCCCTCCTCCTGCCTTGTGTGGTAGCTGTGGGAACAGCAGGATGGCCCATGTCCACCCGATTTTTGGCTTTTCCTGAGGCCCCTCCTGCCGCAGCCCCTGAGCCTGCACCCTCACCTCCGTCCCCCACCCCTGCTCCCAGCAACACGTGCAGGATGGCCGGAAGGAAAACCTCGAAGGCTTCGTGAAGACCTTTGATAAAGAGCTTTCAGAAGATGCTCACCCAGGAATATTCGCCCTCGACTGTGAAATGGTGAGTCACCCTGCCGCCACTGCAGGTACCCGCCAAGCCCTCGTTGCTGCTCAGGACCACAGGCATCCTCCCTGCAGCGGGGCTGCCCCTGTGCCTCCACCCAAGCTCTGAGGCAGTGCAGGTCTTAGGGTAAAGGGCGGGTGACGGCGTGACAGCAGCCGGGTCCCAGCCCCGTCGTGGGTCGAGCCATGTCTAGCACCTCCGGGCCTTGCCAGCGCCTGCCTGCCCAGTGCATGGATCCCTGCCTGCACCCATCACACGCTGTGCACGGGCTGTGTGGGCTCTGGGAAGGGGTGCCCCAAGTCCACCCGCTCCAATCGCCAGAGGAGCCCGAAGGTCTCTGGCCCAGTTGGTGAATCTGAAAGGGGCCCGCGCACCTGGTTGGCGGGGCCTGGACAGCAGGGGAGGTGGAGTTGAGGGTGAATCCCTGGCCCTGCAGTCCTACACCACCTACGGCCTGGAGCTGACGCGCGTCACAGTGGTGGACACGGACATGCACGTCGTTTACGACACCTTTGTCAAGCCAGACAATGAGATCGTGGACTACAACACCAGGTAGGGTCCCAGCCCTGCCCAGCTGCCCTCAAGCAGCACTCAGCCCACCCAGCTCCCAGTTGGGGCCCTGGTGCCCTCCCAGCTGCCCTTAGGACCCTGGACCTCCTACTCCAGGTTTTCAGGGGTGACTGAGGCTGACCTTGCCGATACGAGCATCTCTCTCCGGGACGTCCAGGCTGTCCTGCTGAGCATGTTCAGTGCCGACACCATCCTCATCGGACACAGCCTAGAGAGCGACCTGCTGGCCTTGAAGGTGCCCAGCCGCCCTGGCCCCATGCCCTCGGGTAGGGGGTGGGGTCCGTGTCTGGGCAGCCTGCCTCTCTCCCTGGCCACACTACCCCGGAGCCCCCTGGGCTCTGGGTGCTGAGCCCCACCTGGCCATGCGTCCCTAGGTCATCCACAGCACCGTGGTGGACACGGCTGTGCTCTTCCCACACCGCCTGGGCCTGCCGTACAAGCGCTCCCTGAGGAACCTCATGGCCGACTACCTCAGACAGATCATCCAGGACAACGGTGAGGGCCAGGCAGGGGACTGGGTGGGGGGCCAGGCAGGGGGCCTAGCAGCCAGGCCGGGCCCCCTCCTGACACGCCGCCATTCCGCAGTGGATGGGCACAGCTCCAGCGAGGATGCCAGTGCCTGCATGCACCTGGTGATCTGGAAGATCCGAGAAGATGCCAAGACCAAGCGGTGACCGCCGCCCACCTCTCCCGCAGCCCCGGCCCGCCCTGTGCCCCAGGCCTCTTCCAAACAGTGCAATAAACCTCGAGAGCCAACCGCGTCCACGTCGCCGAGACTGGAAACCGTGCGTGGGCGAGCAGCAGCACGAGAGCCGCCGGAGCCCCCGCCGCCCCTTGCACACCCGCCCCCTCCGCCCCAGACCCTGGCCTCCGGGCTGCTGCCGCCGTGTCCCCCGGCGAGACCACTTGCCCCTGCCCCCCACCTCCAGGGCTGTGCAGGTTTGAGACGGGGTTGTCCTTTTTTATTTTGTATTTTTATTATCTTTAATTTAAGCCTGATGACTTGCACAGTTGCCCTTCCCCACCTGTAGCAGCAGGACCCTGGTGTTGCCTGCCTTCCTGGGCCGGGGGGTGGTCAGCCGGCTGGGCCCAGGAGTCCCCTTGCCTGGCCCAGCCGACCTGGACTGCAGGGCCTCTGGGAACCAAGCCAGCCCCCCACCCGCCCCCCAGGCCTCACCGGCCCCCAGGGTTTCGCCTTCCAGACCCACCCCGAGTCCCAGCCCGCCTCTAGACATTGTCTTCCCACCAGAGCCCCTGCCCTTCTCAAGAGGCTGTGTGTAAAGGCCCACAGCCCAGTGCCCTGACCCCTCTCCTCCAGCCCCAAGCAGGGACAGAATAAATGTTTGTATGGATTTTAGATCTGGCATCTGGTCGTGTTCTTGGTGAGGCCGCTGCTGGGGAGCAGGGTGGGAACCTGGCTCATCGCCCTGAAGACCAGCTCCTGTCCCAAGCCACAGTTGGCTGCCAGCCTGCCTCGGGAAGCAGGTCCTGAGCCCTGTGGCCTTGCCTCGGGGCCCGGGGGGGGGGGGGGGGCAGTGACACCCGGAGGGCTGCGGCCTTGAATCTGAGAAGCTACCAGGGGAAGGGGGGTGGCCACTGTGCGCCCGTCCCACTCCCAGAAATGCCTCGGTGCTCAGCGACATGACTGGGCCCCTTTGTGATCGGGGTGGAAGGGCCGGGGTTGCTCAGGTCCTCACCTTCTCTTTATTTAAAGGGAAGGTGAAGCCAGAAAGTTTCTGGAGTGGGAGGTGGTGGGGCCCCAGGCCCAGCAGCAGGGGGCGCCAAGGTGCTGGAAGGAGGGCTGCCTGGAGAAGGCCCCCTGTCACTCGGGCCTTTGCAAAAGGCCAAGCGAGCAGGGTCCAGGGCTGAGAACATGGAGCCCCTTCTCTAGGCCCTGGTCCAACCCCCCTGGAGCTCCTCTGCTCCCCGCCACATCTGTAAACAAGGAGCTGTTTTCTAAATAAATGGTGCGGGCAGCTTCCCAGAAGCCCCATTCCTGTGTGTTCCTGTAAGGCGTCTCTCCCTGCTTCCCTAGAGCACAGCCAGGTCGTGGGCAGCTGCGGCTCCCAGAGAGGGAGACACCAGGCTCCGGAGGTGTGCAAGCTTTCAGCCTGCTCCTGGAAGCCTTTTCAAATCCCAGGGAGAAAATCCGTCCCGGCCCCCCTGAAGGCTATTCCAGTTTGTGCGAGCCCCTCCCCCTAAGGTCTTTCTCATTAACCGCTGGGAAGGTGCTGGATAGACGTTTGTTGTGTAAGGAATGAAAGGAGAGGTTTTTACCCGGTGTCCCGGAGGCCAGAGTGTGCCGCCCTCACCGTTCATTCATTGCCCCAACATTTCCCGCGCAGCCTCCGTCTCTGGCTCAGGTTCACCATCCCGGGCAGGGACGCTGCCGCGGTCTCATCGCTGTCTCCCGCTGCTGCCACCTCCTTCAGGAAGGCCACACACCGGACGGCAGCCTCCTTCGTCGGCCTGTCAGCCCGGCCACCCCCAGGGCCCCTGCGCGTCCAGGCGCTCACTTGGCCATGCGGGAGGCCGGCCACCAACTCGCACGCACGCCCAGGGCCTGCGGTCACGTGCCTCTCTTTCCTCCGCCGCGGAACCCCCCTGGCCCTGCTCCACAGATTCGGCCCCGACCCCCAGCCCCTTAGCGCTGGCGGAAGTAAGAATCCCCGCAGCCCGCCCTGCGGCTCAAAGCCCCGGACCCGCCGCAGCGCTCCCCCACCCTGCACGCAGGCCCCACCCCCAGCTGTTGGCCGCGCCCCCGGACGCCCGCCTCCACCCTGTCCCCAGGCCCCGGCAGGCCCTGCC
Organism: Smutsia gigantea; assembly: GCA_032199065.1. Lineage (NCBI taxonomy): Eukaryota > Metazoa > Chordata > Mammalia > Pholidota > Manidae > Smutsia > Smutsia gigantea. Next base: position 66,287 of record JAVSCE010005845.1, on the reverse strand, counting down.
CTGTCTCGACTACACCCCTTCCACGGCCCCTCACCCCCACACGGGTCCAGGTCTACAAAGCCGCGCTCAGCACCACCCCAATCCTGGCCCCGCCGCGCGAGTCCCCGCCCACTCTCCGCCCCGCCCCCGCCCAGTCCCAGACGCTAGGGCCAAGGCCCCGCCTCCCTCCAGCCCCGCCCCTATCACGGCCACGCCCCTCGCACGTGCCTCGTGCTAGGCGAGGTTGAGGCGAGGTTGGCGCCAGGCTGACAGCTGCGCCACGCCCGCCGCTCTGGCCCCGAGCGGACCGTCCGTCCCGGGCGGCGCAGGTAAGCATTGGCGCCCTGCCGCTGTGCGGCCCCGGCGCCCGCGCACCCTCTCCGGGGCCGAACCCCGCTCCGAACCTGCGGGAGTGGGGGGCTCCTAGTTACGGGGTTCGTGTGCGCCTAGGTGTCCAGCGCCGCGGGCACGATGTTGCCCCGGTCGCCTCGAGCGGGCCTGGCCCTCGCACCCACGGCGCTCCGGGCCTCCCGAGCTCTGTCCCCCCGGGCGGAGCCTCCCCTGTCCTCGTCTGGGGAATGGGCGCCGACGCGGGTTCCTCGGAGGAGGCCGCGAGCCCAGCGCCCAGGGCCACCGGGACGGCAGGACTCAGGCGCAGCGTCCCTGCCCCGGGGGTCCCCCAGTGGAGCGGGCGCCCAGACAGGGAGGGCCGCGGAGGAGGGGTCGGTCGGGGTGGGGTACGCGGCGCGGGCGGGGCTGCCCAGAGGGGGCGCAGGAGCGAGAGGTACGAGCTGAGGCCCGAAGGGGGGGGAGAGGGCGCTCCCGGCAGCGGGCGGCAGCCCCTGAGCTCTGGGGTGCGGGTCGTCTGGAGGGCTGCCGGTTCCTGGCGAGACTCACACTCCTGGCCATCCAGGACACAGTGACCATGAACTAGCTGGGGGCAGCTCCAGGCCCCGAGGAAGCTCTGGGGTCTGCCGCCGTCTTCCCCATCATGGTTAGCAGCCCCCTGGCCTCCCTTAGACTTCTCAGAGTCGCTTGGCCCTCCCATAAACCCTCTGATATACGGGGTATAACTCCGTTTAGTCAGTCAACAAACGGGGATGGAGCAGCCAACAGGGCTGCACTGTGTGCTGTGTGGGGTTGTGGGGAGACCCTGGAGGCCGTGGGGACGATCCTCCTGGGAGCGGTGGTGGGGGCTGGTCTGTGGGGACCATCCGGGTGGAGAGCCTGGAGGGAGGACCCTTCATCCTGGGGAGCCAGTGGCCCTGGGGGAGGGGAGACAACCTGAGTCACCAGCTGGGGAACAGGTGGACGTGGTGCTGCTGCACGTCTCCCTGGGACTGAGGACACTTGGGGAAGGCCACCCAGCCAGTGGCTGGAACTCCAGAGCCCAGGGAGGGGGTGGCAGATGGACAAGGGAGGTGACATTTTAAAGAGGGTCTACCCTCAGGCCTGGGTTCCTGAGGGCAGGGACACGGACAGTGTCCCGCAAGGGCTGGGCCCCCAAGCGTGACGTCGGGCCCCTTCCCTGACAGCCACACCAGCATGGCCCGTCTTGCCTACCGAGAAGACCTGGAGGAGGAGGAGGACTCAGGTACTGTCCTGGGTTGGGGTGGGCCTGGGGGTCTGAGGCACAGCAGATGAAGGAGCATTACAGTGTGGAGGGTCTGGAGTCCGGGGCTGGGGAGGCCCCACGAGGGTTCTCGTTGGGTCACAAATAAGCCTGTGCCCTTGACTGAGTGCTGGACTCAGGTGGGGAGCTGCAGGCCCAGAAACCCAGAAATATCCAGGCTGCTGGGCTGGGCCTGTAACCTTGGGCATCACAGAGCCCTGCGCTGGGCCTGGTCACTCCTCTGTAGCCTTGGGCGTCACGGAGCCCTGCGCTGGGCCTGGTCACTCCTCTGTAGCCTTGGGCGTCAGGGAGCCCTGCGCGGGGCCTGGTGACTCCTCTGTAGCCTTGGGCGTCACGGAGCCCTGCTCTGGGCCTGGTCACTCCTCTGTAGCCTTGGGCGTCACGGAGCCCTGCTCTGGGCCTGGTCACTCCTCTGTAGCCTTGGGCGTCACGGAGCCCTGCACTGGGCCTGGTCACTCCTCTGTAGCCTTGGGCGTCACGGAGCCCTGCGCTGGGCCTGGTCACTCCTCTGTAGCCTTGGGCGTCAGGGAGCCCTGCGCTGGGCCTGGTCACTCCTCTGTCGCCTTGGGCGTCACGGAGCCCTGCTCTGGGCCTGGTCACTCCTCTGTAGCCTTAGGCGTCACGGAGCCCTGCTCTGGGCCTGGTCACTCCTCTGTAGCCTTAGGCATCACGGAGCCCTGCGCTGGGCCTGGTCACTCCTCTGTAGGAGGAGTAGGTGTGAATGGGTCTCCCAGGGCTGTTCTCTGAGCCTAGGGATTGGCCCAGGGGGGGCAGAGCGGCATCTCAGATCCACTCGGGTTCCTGCACGCCTACAACCTGCAGGGGTGCAGGCCTGCCCTTTGTTTACTGGTGCGCCACTGGCTGGGTCCCCCAAGGGCCCGTCAGTCCTCCTCTGGGGTGTAGGGACACGGTATTAAGGCAGATGGCCATGTGAGGGGGGGAGCTCCTTGCCCCCAAGAGCCAGGCATTGTAGAAGGAGCCGTACAGAGGCACCTTTGATAAATACGTACTGTTTATCTTAAGTTTTTTTAGAAGTGGGAGGATGGAAGGGGGGAGAGGCTTTCCTTGCAAGTCCCCCATCGGGCCACTAGGAGTCAAGAGTTCTGGGTTTTAAAACCTGGAGAGACTATTCCGTGGGGCATCACAAGAAGAAAAACAGGAAAGAGGGAGCCTCAAGGAGCCCTGGGGTAGTCGGGCCCTGGTGTATTAGAAGAGAGACACATACGGGGCCCTCGGCTTTGGGGGAAGGCCTTGTGCCTGCCGGCTGACGTTTACTGAGCCTGGTGGTCACCATCCTCCTCTGAGGGCTGGGTGGCTGCCCCCACAGGTCGGGGGGTCCTGGCCCTCCTGGGGCACTGGCAGCCACTCTGTGAGTGACGGCTCTCCCTCCTCAGGCGAGGCCTCCACCTCCACCGACTGCTCATTTGCAGTTGGGTGTCCGGGAGCAGGAGCTGGAGTTCCCACGTGGCTAGGGGTGCTCTCATTGGGAAGCGTCTCTGTCCCTTCCTCGGGGAGCTGGATCTCCCTCTGCCAGCTGTATGGGCAGCTCTTTTGGGACGGTGGCGAGAGCTTCCGAAGGGACATCTTCCCCTTCCGGGCTGTTGGCTGGCTCTCTGAAGACGGCTGGCCTGACAGCTGCGACTGGCTCTCAGAAGGCGGCAGCTGGCTTCCTTCTCTGGGTGACAGTGGCCTCTCAGCTGGTGACAGACTCTCATAAGGAGAACACGACAAGGGCTGTATTGCCAGCGATCTCTCCTGCTTCCCCAGCAACTTCTCCTGTAAAGACCTGGATTGAGAATTCATGGCAGCGGCAGTGTCTTTGTTGAGAGGGAAGTGGTTTTCCTGCCCACCCGCAGCCAGGGATGAGCTCACCATGGAGGTGGGCGGCATGTCCGCAGAGAACACCTTGCCCTGGTGCTTGGGCCCCATCCTCCTCAGGAATGACGTCTCCCTGGAGTAGCAGGGGGACTCCTTGATGCTTAGGGGCAATTCTTCATCACGTGGGATCATGGGATCAGCCGGCATGTCGTTGTCGACCCCTGGGGTCCTCTGCAGAATCGTGCCCTGTGTGATAAGGTCTGCGTAACCCTTGTGGTGGGAGAAAGCGTAGCTGGAGCGCCCGGCGCATGACTCCCGGCATATGTAGGGCACAGGCTCCACGGTGCTCGCTCGGGGCCTCCTCTGCCTCCTCCTGCAGGGCAAAGGGGAGGGCAGGGTCAGCAGGCTCCCACGCTGTGCCGATTGTTCTTGGGTCACATGCCCCCGCTGGTATTGGCCAGTTAGAGCCTGCGGCGGCCGCTGATGGTCCAGGCTCTTCCTTGCCCAAATTAACCCAACTAGAGTCCTCCTGGGGACCTGACTTTAAACCAACCAATCAAAGTCCTTCCCTGGGACTTAACTCTGGACCAGTCACCAGGTGCCTTGGGTGCCCTCTGGTGGCAAAGCCTGGGGCAGCCACGTGTCCGTCCTGTGTGGTAGAAGGTGGCAGATTGTGGCCATGTCTTGATTCACCATTCCAATCAATTCTGGAGCCCCTCCCGGCTGTAACCAATACTTCCAGGTTTTCGTTATTATGAGCCAAAAAATACCCCTACATACACACCTTTTTCATTGTGCCCAAATAGACGTGACATAAAATTCACCATCGTAAACATTTCTAAGTGTATAGCTCATGGCACGAAGCACATTCACAAATCTTGCAGCCGTCCCCACCCTCCATCTCCAGAACTTTCCATCTTCCCAAACTGAAGCTCTGTCCCCATGAAACACCCCCAGCCCCCGACCGCACCACCCACTTTCTGTCTCTGTGGATGGGGCTCCTCTAGGGACCTCCTAGGAGTGGGATCAGACAGGGTCTGTCCTCCTGTGTCTAGTGTATTTCACTGCACCATGTTCCCAAGTTCATCCACATTATATCAGGTGTCAGAATACCCTTCCTTTTTACGGCTGAAAAATATACTCCAGGGTGTGGACGGACCCCATTGAATTTATCCGTCAATGAACAGAGGAAGGATTTCTAAGTTCCTCCTTTTGTGTAAACCATTTCCAGTCCTTATGTTTTCTTGAACCATACAACAGATGATTCATGGTGGAAATTCAATCTTGTCAGCACGGGAACCAGGCTGGCCTCTTGCATGCTCCTGGCTGCCTCCATCCCAGAGAGTGTGGTTTCCCCCTTGGGACCCTGGGGTCTGTGACTTTGTCCCCTATCCCCATGTCTTCCTCCTCCCAGCACAGGCTCTGGCTGATGGACTCCCGGGAACACACAGTGGGGACCCCAGCCGCCTCACCTTGGGGCGTGGCTTCTTGAGGGCTTGGCATGTGACACGCAGGGCCAGTACAAGCAGAGTGTTTAAGTGCACATTCAGCAGGACCACCAGCAGGGTGGAAGGTTGGGTCAGCACGTTGCGGTTGACATCTGACGACAGGGCAGGGTCATGGCGTGGCCTGAGGTGCAGCCTGCCTGGAGCCTGCTCAGTGCCCCCTCCTCCTGACACCCCACCTCCTTCCCCTCCCTTCAGCTTGGGACACCTTTGTGCAAATTCCCAAAAGGCGCCAAATGCCCCTGCACAGCTCCCCCTGTGTGGCCAGCCGAGGAGACCAAAGCCCAGAGAGGTGCAGAGCTGGAGCTCCAACGTGGGCCCGCCCGTCTCCAGGGCCCGCCACCCTGTCCCCTGCTGGGGACTCACATAGAAACGGGAAAGTCTTGGGGGAGATTTTGAAGAGCCAGAAGCTCTGGCAGGCCCATGTTATGATCACATAGGAGCAGAGGCTGAGGAAAATGGCCAGCACAGACAGCACCATTCAGTACTTGACGGTGAGGGTGATCTGAATGGGGAGGGAGGATGAAGCCAGGGGGGTTGGGACGCACAGGACGGAGCTTCCCGGCAAGTCCCCAGGGTCCATGAAGGGCACCTGCTAGGGCACCCGAGGCAGGGTGTGCAGGCAGGGCAGGGCAGGCAGGTGGCCCTCCCTACCTCCATGACGACAGACAGCAGGCCTGACAGGGCCACAACCACAGCAAAGGACTGGTGGTCACTGAAGCTGTGGGGCCCCGCTGAGTCACGGCTGACCCACAGGGTCATGAAGAAGTTGATCAGGGCGGTGGCCGTTCCATGGGTGATGGCTTGGAGGAAGACCCAGTAGTTAAAGAGTTCATCCTTCTGGCCTGCGATGTACAGCTCGGGCCGCTCCAGGATCTGCTCGGCACTCATGTCCTGAGTTGGGTGGGGGAGAGAGGCAGGCCCTTGGGGCCAGGAAGGGAGGGGGGCACCCCTCCTTGGGGCCAGGCCCGTGGGAGGAGAAGGTGGGGCAGGGAGAGGAGCGCCTCTAGGGGAGGAGGAGGCAAGGCCTCCACCCGCTCGCCTGCTCAGAAGAGCCCATTGTAGAGAACCGGGAGGGTGGCGTTCAGCACGTTGAAGAGGGCCAGGAACTACGCTTCCTACAGAGGCTGAGTGGGGGAAGGGAGGGGGGCTGTGGTCAGCCTTCAGAGGAAATGACTGGGAACCGAGACGCAGCTTTACCTGAGGAGACCCACGTCCTTTTAAAACAGCACCTGGAGCCTTTGTTTTAATTGGATGGCTTCAATAAAGGGGTATAGCAGGAAAAATGGTTAGGGAATGTGTTTTCAGGTTATTTTAGATTTAGGGAATCGCTAATGGGTAAAAAGGTTGGAAGAAAGCCCACAGACAAGTAGCCTAACTCCCTCCCGATGCATGAGTCCAGTCCAGTTAAAAGAATATGGGTTTTAAAAGCAAAAATGAACAAGTGGGACTATATGAAGCTGAAAAGCTTCTGTACAGCAAAGGACACCATCAGTAGAACAAAAAGTCTTCCTACAGTATGGGAGAATATATTCATAAATGATGTATCTGATAAGGGGTTGACATCCAAAATATATAAAGAACTCACGCACCTCAACAAACAAAAAGCAAATAATCCAATTAAGAAATGGGCAGAGGACATGAACAGACACTTCTCCAAAGAAGAAATTCCCAACAGGCACATGAAAAGATGCTCCACATCACTAATCATCAGAGAAATACAGATTAAAACCACAATGAGATACGACCTCACACCAGTGCGGATAGCCAACATCCAAAACACAAACAACAACAAATGTTGGCGAGGATGTGGAAAAAAGGGACCCCTCCTACACTGCTGGTGGCAATGCAAATTAGTTCAACCATTGTGGAAAGCAGTATGGAGGTTCCTCAAAAAACTCAAAATAGAAATACCATTTGACCCAGGAATTCCACTCCTAGGAATTTACCCTAAGAATGCAGCAGCCCAGTTTGAAAAGACAGATGCACCCCTATGTTTATTGCAGCACTATTTACAATAGCCAAGAAATGGAAGCAACCTAAGTGTCCATCAGTAGATGAATGGATAAAGAAGAGGTGGTACATATACACAATGGAATATTATTCAGCCATAAGAAGAAAACAAATCCTACCATTTGCAACAACATGGATGGAGCTAGAGGGTATTATGCTCAGTGAAATAAGCCAAGCCGAAAAAGACAAGTACCAAATGATGTCACTCATATGTGGAGTATAAGAACTGAGAAAAAAACTGAAGGAACAAAACAGCAGGAGACTCACAGAACCCAAGAATGGACTAATAGTTACCAAAGGGAAAGGGACTGGGGAGGATGCGTGGGAAGGGAGGGACAAGAGGGAAAAAGGGGCATTGCGATTAGCAGACGTAATGTTGGGGGGGCACGGGGAGGGCTGTACAACCCAGAGAAGACAAGTAGTGATTCTATAGCATCTCACTACACTGATGGACAGTGACTGTAATGGGGTTGGTGGGGGGGATCTGATGAAGGGGGTAGTGTAATCACCATAATATTACTCATTTAATTGTAGATTAATGATATCAAAATAAACTTAAAAAAAAAGAATACGGGTTTTCAGTTCCAACAGCCATTGTGGGCATTCTGGGATTGAGCAAATAAGTAACAATTGAGAATTTTACCAAAATCAGGTTTCTCACTATGAGAAAAGAGTCAAAAATGAGCCCATGGAAAAGGCTCCGCTGAGTGAGCCTTGTTATGTGGAACTGGAATCAGACGCGTCAGTGTGAAGGCAGTTTTATTTATTTACTTTTTTGATTATGAAGTAATTTTTAATTCTTAGTGTTGAGTATAATAATAAAAACACATTTAATTAACCTGTGGGTGAGACTGTATATTGGTATAATTTTCTGGAAAAGAATTTGGACATATATGCAAATGTTTCAAAAATTCATAGGCTTGCGCTCAGTAATTTTACTTACAGGACTTTTTAAGGAAATAACCAAGATGGAAAGAAGCACTTATGTGCAGCAATGTTTATCCAAGCAGTGTTTAAGCACTGAAAATGTTGGGAAAATCAAATGTGTAACCATACGATTTTATCTAAATAAATTATGGTACTTATATAATATGAAATACTATGTAGTTAAAATAATATTTTGAAAAATATTTTGACATGAGATTATGTTCACAATATATCGATAATGAAAATAAAATAGCATGGAGATGGTCTGATCCCACTTTTTTGTTAATATGTACATGTATTATGGATTATATATAAGCATATGAACAATTTCCATGAAGAGCTGCAGGAGGTCCATGTGTCTATCTCTAGGACTTCAGGACATTTTAACTTTTGTTTCCCTAGAATTTGAAATTTTTAACTTTTCTACTGGGAGGGTAGTGAATGCAGTTTTTTAATATACACAAAGATAGATGAATAGATATAGATTTAGATATAGCTGATGGAGCTAGAGATAAGAGATGTGTGTCTGCACAAGGGTTAATATGTACACATTTCCTATCTCTGCCTTCTCAGAGGGTAATGGTACCCCAGTAGCACTAAGCACACCAAGCCTTAGATCTTGGTGTCTAACTACCATTCTCTCATGAAAGAACCACACCTCTTTATGGGAATGGCTGATTCCAGGATGGATCAGGGAAAGCATAAAATGAGCCTGGAACCTCTTGTAGCACCAGAGTGAAGATGTGCTTAGAGAAGTGCAGGCACTTGTCAAAAGGACAAATCAGAGACAATCTGAGCAACAAAATATACAAAAAAAGTAAACACCCACAAGTCCATACTGATAGGAATAAATAATTGAATAAATAAATCTGGGAGAAGGAACAGTTCTTCCCTACAGAAGAATTTCCAGTTAACAAATGTAGTGAGACTAAGATCAGAAACAAAACTTCTAAAGAAGCTCATTTTCACCATCACCATCATTATTCAACATTGCACAGGAAGTTCTGGCCAGAGCAATTAGAAAGGAAACAAAGACATCCAAATTGGAAAGGAAGAAATAAAACCATCTTTACTTTCAAGCGACATGATTCTATAGGCAGAAAATCCCAAAGGATCCACAGGGAAGCTAGTAGGGCCCATAAACTAAGCCAGCAAAGTTGCATGACTCAGATCGACACATACAAAAAAAATCACTGTGTTTCTATACACCGGCAATGAACAATCCCCAAAAGGGAATTAAGAAAACAAGTCCGTTTCTGGTAGCACCCAAAGGAATGGAATACAGAAATAAAAAATTAAGAGAAACATCAACCATTGTGGAAAGCGATATGGAGGTTCCACAAAAAACTAAAAATAGAAATACCATTTACCCAAAGAATGCAAGTTCTCAGATTCAAAAAGACAGATGCACCCCTATGTTTATCGCAGCACTATTTACAATAGCCAAGATATGGAAGCAACCTAAGTGTCCATCAGTAGATGAATGAATAAAGCAGAGGTGGTACATACACACAATGGAATACTATTCAGCCATAAGAAAGAAAGAAATCCTACCATTTGCAACAACGTGGATGGAGCTGGAGGATATTATGCTCAGTGAAATAAGCCAAGTGGAGGAAGAAAAGTGCCAGATGATTTCCCTCATTTGTGGAGTATAACAACGAAGCAAACTGAAGGGACAAAACAGCAGCAGACTCAGAGACTCCAAGAAGGGACTAGTGGTTACCAAAGGGGAGGGGTGGGGGAGGGCGGGTGGGGAGGGAGGGAGAAGGGGATTGAGGGGTATGATGATTGGCACATATGGTGTGGGGGGTCACGGGAAAGACAGTGTAGCACAGAGAAGGCAAGTAGGGACTCTGTGGCATCTTACTACACTGAAGGACAGTGACTGCATTGGGGTATGGGGGGGGGAACTTGATAATATGGGTGAATGTACCACATTGTTTTTTCACCCTGGGGTAGAAAACGTGGATAAAACTTTTATCGACCTCAGAAGGGAGAAAGGTGCTGAGCAGATTCAGCTCACCAGCCCTGGCTGCCCGCCTGCTGCCTGTGGGCCCCTCCTGAACAGCTGACGGGGTCCAGTTCCAGCCCCACGGGGTTTCTCCCCTCTGCAAGGTAGGCTGCCCTGGTTTCTTCTCAAATAAACCACCTTACACTTTGGGTTCCAGGAATCAATGGGCAGTGACACCTCGGATCTCTCAGGGTTTGGGGCCGGGAGACAGACTTCCTCTGCCCTCAGCCCTGCCTCCCTCCCCATCCTCACTGGGCCCTCCCCGCCACCCACCCACCATGCCAACACACACGCCCAGGTGGGTCCCTGGAAAATAATTTATTGGAGAACAAAACCACAAATCCAGCACAACAGTGGTTAACAATGACGGTGGGTTTTTTTTTTTTTTTTTACTTTTAAGCCTGTTGCCTGAGGGTGCGGTGGAGGCAGCTTCTGACCCCTGGCACTGGGCGGGGGTGGGGGTGGGGGTGGGGGGGAGCTTTGGAAAACCCAGAGAGTGTCTCTCCTGAAGGCAGCCCCATTGTCCAGCTGACTGAACACCAAGGGCCGGGCCGTGCGGCCCCCTGGCCTCCTCACCCCTGCTTCACATCATCCCCCCAAACACCAGCCCTTGGGGGGCCTCCTGGGAGCCCAGGGATCTGATGGGCTCATGTGGCTTCAGCTGCTTTGGGTGGAGAATTTGAGGTAGCCCTGCAGATGCGGGAGCCTCATTTCGGTGTGTTGAGCTTGCAGTGCCCAGCCAGCACACTGGGCCCTTGCGTCCACTACCTGGGGCCTGTCCCGGAAAGGGGGCTCTCCTCCAGTGTGAGCGTGGAACTTCATGACAGAAGTGGAGTCACAGGCAGGGAGATGGTCCTGAAGCCCCCTTTCATGATTCTGGGTGGCTCTCTGACCTCTAGGCTCCCGGCTCAGGCTAGGAGGCGGGGTTTTCCCCACCTCCCAGGCAGGACAGACAGATGGCCTCACGCCCAGCCCAAGGCCAACCTGGGTGCCTTGCCTAGGGAGGAGGAGCCTAGGCTGGCTGTTGGGATCTCAAGTAGTGGGGGTACACCCTAGCCCCCCAGCACCCTGGGCAACAAGACTCGAATTGGCTGATTGTCTCCTCTGAACAAGACACTTGGGAATTCATGCTCATGTCAAATCAACTGGGGAGAGGCTGGGGGCGGTCCTAGACGGCAGGGACACCCCCTTGTGCCCCAGCAGCAGGAATGGAGGCCAGGGGTGGGGCCCTGCCTGGCTGGCACAGGCAGGTGGAGACCCAGGTCTGGGTGCCCCGGCCCTGCCGCCTGCCCCTCTACCCGTGGCCTCCACCCCAGTGGCACCGGCGGACAGGAAACACGATGCAACACGGAACCTCCCCGCCCCCCGCCCCCCCGCCCCCCCAGTACATTATCCTCAGGGCAGACTACAATATAGGCATGCATCAAATCAAATTCCATTGCGCCCTCTTTTTTGTTTCATTTTTCATCCTTTTTTTCTTAAATTACATTTGAACACAGAACACATAGAATAATAAATACTCTTATAAGACATGACTCCAAAAAACAAGAAACAGAACACGCAGAGAACAGAAAGGTGGACTCTCGCTCCTCTCTTTCCTAAAGGACTCGTTTAAGTAAGAAACCTGTCAAGGGTGGTCCTCGCTCGCCCCTCGCCCCAGTCCCTCCGCTCGTGCCTCTGACCGCCCGCTCGCGCTGCCCTGACATTCAATATGTCTCCCACGGGACTCGTCAAACAAACGACACACCATCGTCTGCAAAATTATCATTTAACGGTATAAAGCTTCAAGTCACGTATTCCAAAAACTAGCTAAGGATTTTTCTTTATCACATAAACTATACATTAAATATTTTGAGGTATTTCAGAGAAAATTGTCAAAGGCTCAAAGGAGCTGTGCTGGCGATTCCCTTCCGTGTGTGGAGAGTGGTCCTTGGTGTGTGACAGCCACCTGGGCGTCGGGGCGGGCGGGGTGGGGCCCGGGGGTTCAGGGGGAGGTTGGGGTACAGGCTCTGGAGGTCGGGGTGGGAGCCAGTGTGTGCAGACACGCGCATGTAGGTGCACTGTGTGTGTGCGTGCGCACGCATTCATACGCGGGCACGTGTGTCCGTGGTGCGCGCGCGCACGTGCGTGCGTGTGCATACGTATGCATGTGCACGTGCCTGCGTGGACGTGTGGGGGCGTGGGAGGGTGGCTCAGTCGGAACAGGGACTCTAGGATGCTGCCCCTGCACCCAAAGGTTCTAGAAGCATCACTCAGATCTGGTTGCTTAAAAATCGGGGGGAATAGCGGGTCGATAAGGACAAGAGAACATTTCACACACATCTTTGGTTCAAGAAAAAGGCACTCATCGACTCCCTATTCCTTCCCTCTCCTCTCGCTCTCTCTCAGTCTCTGTCCTGCTCTCGCGCTCTCTGGTGGGAGACGGCGGCACGCGGAGCGCAGGGCCCACGCAGGCCCCTGCGCACGCCCGGTCCCCAGGCGAGGGATTTCTAGCGTCCAGCACAAGTCCTCAGGGGGAAATCTTTGGTATCAGGCGTGATTTTTCCAATCACAGACATGAACTTTTGAGTGAGGTAGCCTTTACCTGGGGAGGGGAGGGGCATGTCACTAGAAGGGTCTCTTGCATTCTCAAAGGGGGGCGGGGGGTTGGCCACCTCCCTGGGAGGCTGCCGGCCGGCCGGCCGGTCTCGGAGGTCACCCGGCTGAGACCAGACGGAGGGAAGGCGGGGGCGTTCGGTCCTCTTCGTTCCTGACCCTTCCTTCCCCCTTGTCAACTTTTTTGGCAAACAACGGAGCAAGCATATCCCACTTTCTTCGGCGTCTCTGCCGGCTGTGTGCAGAGAGAGTGGCCACACCAAGCTCACCCCTGCCGCCCGCAGGCCCATCGCAGCAGCCCCTCAGCTTCGGGAGGCGGTGGGTGGGCTCCAGAGAGTTCCGGGGCACCGCCCAGGCATTCCGGTGGGCCCCGTGCTTCCGCTGGGTCCGTTTCTCCGTGGAATCGGGGGGTTTTCTTGTTTCTGGGGGTCTGTCTCCCCGTGTCGTCAAGGTGCCTAAAGGTAAAGTGAGCTTACAGAGGGGCGGGGAAGGGAGGCGTCTGGAATTTACCCGCACGCTCAAGCTTGCCATGCCCTCCGGTCCGGGACGGGGTGGGAGAGGGCGCTGGCCTGGGGTGCCGGGCTGTGGCCGCTGCGCGGCAGGCCCCCTCCCCAGACGTTAAGGCAGGAATTCTTGGCACAAGGAATCCCGGCCGCGGGAGGGGCGGCTGGGCTCTTGGCTGGGGCGGCGGTTCCGCGGGCGGCCGGGCTTGGGCTGGGGTGGGTAGGGCTGCCACGGGGCTCCAGCTCCGGGAGGTTTTGGCGACCGTGAGAGGGGCGGAGTTCCGGAAGGGTCCCTGCGAGGACCGGCGGGGAGCAAGGCCCCTGTTGCCTTCCTTTATTGGGGGTAGGGAGGGGGGAAGGAGGGGTTAATTCGTAAAATTCCTTTCTTTAAATACCCGGTTTATATTTCTAGTATGTGCTTCTTGAGCCGCTTTTGGGGACGACGGGGTGAGCCCTGGCTTTCCTGGAGGCCCCCGGGCGTCCTGAACTGAGAGGGCGCCGGGGAGCCCCTGCCCATCACCCGCTCCCCTGCAGGGGCTGGAGGGCTGCCTTGGGCCTGGAAGGGGCTGGGAGGGTGGGCGGAGGGGCCCTTTCTGTGCACTGGGGCCGGGGGTGTGCCGCGTCCCCTCCCTGGGTGTGGGGCCCGGCTCGCACCCTCTGCGGGCGCCGCCGGGGCGGGTCTCCGGGCCGGCGGGGTGGGGTGGGGGGCGAGGGAGGGCGGCGCCCGGGCCGTCGGGCGGGCAGGGCGCCGGCCGCGGCCTCAGGCCTTGGGGAAGGTGGCGGCGGCGCCCGCCGGGCCTGCGGGGGCGGCGCCGGGCTCCTCCGCCCAGCGGTTCATGCAGCGGCGCCGCGCGTTCATGAAGAAGTTGCTGACGGTGTTGAGCTCCAGGCCCAGCTGCTGGGAGATGGTGACCTGCATCTCCTTGGACGGCCGCTTGTTCTCCTTGAAGATGGCGATGAGTGTGCGCCGCTGCAGATCGGTGAACACCAGCCGCTGCTTCTTGGGCTGCAGCGCTCGCTGCTGCTGCTGCTCGTGCTCCTTCCGCTTGCAGGCTGCGGGCGGGGGCGGCACAGGGGGCGCGGCGTGAGAGCCCCTCCGCAGGCCCCGCCCGCCGCGCCCCCGCCCCCGGACGCCGCCACCCTCGGCGGCCGCACCGGGACGGCGGGGAAGGCCACGGGCACTCTGCGTGTGGCTTATTTGCTCCGTGTAGACGTGGGTGGAAGAGGCGTTTCATTAATAGGCCCTTGGGGGTGCACCGCAAACCCCAGTATCTTCCCCCACGGGGCAACCACATTCTCACAAGGCGGGGTGGGCACCAGTACCTCCTTCCCTGGCTGCGCTCGGAGGCCCATCCAGGCGTCCACAGCCTTACTCGGTTTTCTGAGGCCCCACCCTGGCCTCCCCAACCGGCTGCAGTCTGAGACCCAGACCTGGCCTCCCTCAAGTTCCCAAGGGGCCCTCTAGAGCTGGGAGGATGCAAGTCGGTGTGTGGGGCCATGCCTGTCTCCCCACAGCCACCTGGCACAGAGGTGGGAGAAGGCTGCAGGAGGCTGCCCCGCGGCCAGCAGATGCTTGCAAAGGGGAACATGCGGCAGCCCGGGGGGTGGGGTGGGGGCCTGTGGTCCTGCCTGCCCCACCCCCAGCCCCCCAACTCCAAAGCAGACGCCCTCTCCTCAGTGCAGGGGGCAAGGGGCGGAAAAGATGAACTTCATCAGGCTGGGCAGGCTACGTGCACCCAGGGGCTGGGAGTGGGGTATTTGCATCATCATGGACTCTAACGGCCTACAGTCCTCAGCCACGTATCAGTCAGGGGCTGTGCGTGGTGGAGAGCCAGCCTCATCCCTCCTCCCTGGGAGCCCCTGGCCCCAGCTGCTCTGTCACCCCCACAAGTGGCCCATGGTGCAGGCTGTGCTAGCAGACCCCTGTTGCCACCCCTGGTGGCCTGCTGCAATCACACACCAAACTGACTTTTGTGGTTCCAGAACAGCCTGAACCAGATGGCATGCCAGATCAATGTCCACACGTGTCCGCAAAAGTGAATTAATGTTCTCTGTGCTGTGGCTCATTTCTCAGGGACAACGGGTTCTCCCCAGTGAGCTGACGCCGCACTTCACTCCCTGCCTGCCTCTGACCTGGAACACACAGCACTCCTAACTGGCTGTTTTGGGTTTTGAGATTCAATAAGGGTGATTGGCTGGACATTTAGAAGAGCCTCTAATGAGGGACAGAGGAAGGGAGCAAATGATAAAAATGGTAGGAGGGGAGGGGGACGGTGATCTTGGAAGAAACACACAAAGCAGGCAAAGCTGTAATGAACATTTTTAGAGGGTGTAAGAGAAAAATGTATCCATGAAACAAGAACAGGAAGTTCTTCAACGAAAAAGACAATGACAGGATGAGAAATGCTCTTAGAATGTAAATAAATATGTGATAGTTGGAATAAAAGCAATGGGTGGGTTGGAACATAAAGATTAAGCAAATATCCCTGGACACAGACCAGAGTAAATGTAGAGCTGGAAAATGAAAGATGATAATAAAGTAAGAGGATGAACTGAGCAGACTTGTCCTCGATCAAGAGGCAATCCAAAACTAGAGGAAGAGATTACCAAATAATGAAAGAAAAAAACCCCACAGATTGAAGGACCTGAGAGTCCTGTTTAAAAGGGCCCGTGAAGCACACAGCTCAGTGAATGAGAAGGCCCTCCCTGAGGCTCAGAAACCCAGAATCAGGAGAAGATCGTAAAAGCTCCCAGAGAGGAAAGCCAGATGTCATTCAAAGAACGAGGCATCCAAGTGGCCTTGTGCTTCTCAGAAACTAGGTAAGAGCGCAGCAATGCCTTCAAAATTCTGAGGGAAAATTATATTCCTGGAGAATTGTATGTCCAGCCAAACATCAAGCATGAAGGTAAAATAAAGATACAGTCAGACACCCAAGGTCTCCAAAAGTTCCATGCACCCTTTCTCAGAAAGCAACTGGGGGATGTGTTCCATCAAAATGAGGACGTAAATGAAAAAAGGAAGGCCTGGGGCCTTGGAAATGTGATCCAGCTTGGGAGATGAGGAGGAGGAAGAGTCTGGAGGACAGCAGGACAACGGCCCTGAGGACCAGAAGAGCAGCCCCATCCCGATCAGAGCAGGGGCACCAAGGGAAGTGGAAAGAGGAGATGACCTGGTAGACGTGGAAAACACCACTGAGTCAGTATTGCAGTTTTTGAGGGAAAGAACCTATGATTGGCAACTATTAAGTCCTAGGAAAACAAACAGTTGTACAAGAAAGGAAATGCAATGCCAGTACTCTATGAGGCTCAGCTGTGATTGGTATTCACTGAAATATGCTAATACTGTGATGCTGAATCTTAATTTAGGCAAGACTGTATTTGTAGCTCTGTTGAGAAGCTGACAGAGGGACACAGTGTGGTATGGATCCGGAAAGCTGGCGAGGCCACACCTGGGGGTGAACAGGGTACCAGGCAGCCTTTTATCGACAAAAGCGGGGAGCAGGAACTTATATATTATCTTTCAAAGGGAAGCCTGGGTCTCAGGCATCCAGTCCCCAGGAAGAGCCGAAACTCAGCTGCATGACTTTAAATCCCAAAGGAGGCTGTTGACCACCTGCTGTTATCTCCCATTCTTTCAGTGACCTAACAATTTAGAGTAGGGGATCACGAATTCATCACACATTTAGAGTAGGGACAGAGACACAAACGCGCCTCAGAAAGCCTGCAAAAGCTTTAAATGTCAAGAGCTGTCCCATCTTTTAATCCTTAGGATAGTCCCACAAGGCAGGGGTTTTTCTCCTTCTTTACTCAGAGAAGGTAAGCCACTTGCCCGTGATGGCCCAGCAAACCCCGACCAGGGCAGGACAGGATTAGCTGGCCTGGAACGGGAAGGAGGTGAGGTGTGGGTCCTTCTTACCCCCCTGCCACCTTCTTCTCCAATCAAGTGCCTAATGGGGGCCCTAGAGGCAGAGGGTGGGGGAGGGGTCGGACAAAGCAAGTCATGAAAAAACTTCCCGTTTTGTCGATCGCAGCAAAAAAGAGGCTCCCCTGCCCCCCTTCCCAGCGTTCAATCTAATTACAGCTCCTCACAGCCCGAATCGATCCAGGCTCCAGTCGGAGCTGTTTACCTCGACCAGCTTTTCTCATCCTTCCATCCCCCACAGCTCCCAGAGCCCGCCTGGAGGCCCCTGCCCAGGGCGGGGGTGTGAGGGCCAGTCAGGGAGGCCGCCCAGGTCGCCCCGCCAGCGCGCTCTCACCATCGCCACCACCACCCGCCCCCATCAGCATCTTGCCCGGCGCTCAGGGGCACCCTGGCTCTAACAGCCCCTGGAGTCCCTACCCAGGAAGTCCCGAGAGGGGGCCAGGCTGTTGGTATGAGTCCCTCCTACAGAAGTGAAAAGGGATTCTGGGAGAGGACTGACTGGGTGCGGGGCGGCAGGGGGGGTGGTGCCAGATGAGGAAGACTGGACTTACCAGCCTCACCAAACACAGCCTCATACTGCAATGCCACTGCTAGGCCATCTCTTCCATGACAGTCTCCACTGGGGACTGACACTGTCACCTGTGCCTCTGTCACCTCATCCACCTGCATCCCTTCCACCTCTGTCACCCCCCTCACCATCACCTCCTCCACCTGCATGCCTTCCATCACCAACTCCATCTCCTCCTCCACCTGCATCCCTTCCGCCTCCGTCACCTCCCCCACCATCACCCCCACCGCCATCAGTACTATCTTTACCCCACCAACTCCCCATCTCCATCACTTCTACACCCATTAGATCCCTTCTACTCCACCAGGCCCTCCACTCCCCCATCACCACCCTCTCCCACCCACACTTCAGTCATCACACTGATAACCCCCCCTTCTGTTGTCCTCACCTCCATCACCCTGTGTTCATCACTAACTTCACACTGCCCCTGTTTTCTTCTCCTCCAACACCATCTCCTCCCATATCCCTGTCCACACCACTGAGCCGCATTGTAGGGTCCACTTCATATGTGCCCAGCAGAGGGGGACTCTGCTCCCAGTTCCCTCACCAGGGCTGCCAGCCTGTGGTGGGGGGCAGGAGGTGTGGCCCCAGACACAGACCTTCACCAGCAGCTATGGGTGGCATGACCGCCGGAGCAGGAGCTAGCTGGGGGGCTAGCTGTTGGGTTGGGGACCAGCCAAGCTCTGGGACCCTGAGCCAGCCAGTCCCCTGCGGGGCCTCGGGCTCCTCGTTTGCAGAACTGGACCCTCAGTGCCACCTGCTCCCTGCTCCTGTTACCCGTTTCCTTTCCACTGCCCCCCTTTTCTTCTTTCATTTTCTCCAAACACAACCATGCTCCCACTCCCTCTGGGCCCCACTGACTGAGAGTTTGGATCCCAAATTCCCCAGCCACCTTCCGGGCCCCCAGGGACTGAGCATCTGACACTAAGAACCACCAATTCCAGATACTCTGATCTTAGAACTCCAGGCACCCCCCCACCACCCCCCATCTCCCTTTTGGCCCTCGGTCACTTTGGAGTCCAGGGGTGAGGATGCCTTGGAGCTGGCTCTTAAGGGGTCCCAGGGCCCTGGGAGGAGATCAGAGGTGGTCCAGAGGAGACAGAGAGCACATCCCAAATCCAAGTCCCCAGAGGGGGCCCAGCAGTGCACCAAAGGCAGGCTTTCTGTAGGCTCTGGCCCGCAGTGCCCGCCGCGGCCAGCAGAGGGCAGCCGCGCCCGCCCCAGCCCAGGCAGGGCCCCAGCTGTGGCGGGGGCAGCCCGCGGATCCGCAGCCAGGTGCGGACAATGGGAAGTTAATGTGGGGCACCCTCAAGTTCCAGGGGAGAACCCTTTCGTTTCAAAGAACCTGGGACTGGCCCCCACAGCACCTTTCTCCCGCCTGCTTCCTGCCTTTCTTGGAAGTTGCTGGGGACAGCAGACCACTGCCTACCACCAGGACCGTCCAGGAGCCCGAGAGGATGAGCCGAGAGCCTGCCTCCCCATAGATCACTGCAGAGATGTTCCTGATGCCATGGCAGGGCAGGGGAGGCTCCGGGCCCCCATCCGGGGTCCCTGGGAGGAGCTTGCTGTGGGCCCCACTTGCTGTAGGACCATGAGGTTTGTTCCCATTCAGGGCGGGCCTCGAGCCTCAGTGCTCTCCCAGACTCCTTCTGGTTGAGGGATGGGATGAGGGAGCTCATCAGGAGTAGGGAGTTGGGCTGCATTCCCCCCCCCCCGAGAACTCCTACACATCCCTCAAAACCCAGCAGCGGTGCCCTCCCCCAGGAAATGCTTCCTCAGCAAAGCCCTGAGGTCCTCCTCTGGGGTCCCCCAGCCCTGACCCCATCCTCCGTTTTCCAGCACGGAGTAGGGCCACCCAAAGCTGCTGGCAGGGCGCGTTTGTCCAGCAACAGACAGTCCTGGTGACCCCCTCTGCAGGTCGTGGAAGAGTGAGGGGGCTCAACCGGGGCTTGGAGACCCTGCCTGGGGAAACCCAGCGAGACACTAGCCTGGTGGGCTGGGCGGGTCAGTCGTCCTCGTGGGAGGGAGGGGGGTCACAGTGCCTCACCCCACCACGTGAGAGACCCCACACCTGCTCTCCCCTCCTCGCCTGTCCCTCATCCCACTCCCCATGCCCACTGTGGTCTGGGCACGTAAGAAGGCAGCGTTGGTGCCTGGAGGGGGCAGAGGACCGGGGCTGTGTCCGTCCTGGGCCATCACCTCGTGGTGTGTGCCCAGGGGCAGCTGCCCCAGGGGCCTGGTGGAGGGCAGCGTGTGAGCTTCATCCATGTACATTCACACACACGTGTGTGACCAGAAAAGCCTGTGGCCACAGCAAGAACCGTGTGGGTGACAGGCAGGAAAGGTGCGTGGCGGCATGGGGACCCCGAGGGGCAGTGGAGAGGACAGACGCAGAGCACGCGGCCGGGACCATGGGCGATGCGGAAACACCCAGGGGCCAGCAGACCTCAGCACCACGCTGGCTTGGAATGGTCCCCAGATGTGACAGTGAGTGTGGGTGATGCCCCAGAGAAGCCAGGGTCCACCCAGACCCCCAGGACAGCTCCTGTCCACCTGCCTGGCCCCGGGGCTGCCACGTCCCCAATCCCAGTCAGTGGGGACACCAGGCCTCCGTGTGGGCACACAGCTGGGCATGGCGGGTGGGACTTGGGGACCGGATTGGTGGTGGGGGCCTTTGGGAAGAGCAGAGAGAAAGAACAAGAAGAAGCAGGAGCCAGGTTGGCCCCAGGAAAGCAGCCCCCCACCCCACAAAGGCTGGGTGGGGCGGGGTGGGAGGTGGGGACGGGAGCTGGAGTTGCCTCCCCTAGGCCACCTCCTGCGCTCAGCTTGGCTTCGTGGAGCAGACCATTCAGTACGGACACTGGTCTCCGGCTGGGATGATGACTGGTTTCCTTGGCGACGCGTCCCGCCCCAGCCACCAGCTGCCCAGGCCCCAGATGTGGGGAACATGGCCTCCACAGCCCAGAGATGGTGGGTGACTTACCCAGGACCCCACCGGGAGTCACTCTGAGGGATGCCGGAGCACACAGGCATTGACCCTCTTTACCTACACCCTGCACCCCTGAGGGAGCCGGGAAAGGGGTTCCCATGGGCGGGAGGGGTGCAGAGTCATCCCCAGGAGATGGTGCTGACCCAGGCCCGTGCCTTCGGGTGAGGACCCCTGGAGCTCACAGCCCTTCATCTGCCCCCTGTGCCTCTCCTCTCCACCCCTCTGCCCATGCCCGAAACCCCCGCCGACACTTCCCTCCCAGCTTCTGTCTGCACCTTGGCCAGCGCCCAGCCTGTGGGGGAGTCCGCCCCTTCCTCTGTCCCTCGCCCTGCTCCCCCTGATGGGATTTTAATGGCCGCATTTTCAAATTAATTCTGAGCCTTTCAAAGACTTATCAGGAAATGAGTGTTTCCACTCGGACTCTGGGCCGCCCCTCCCGGGGCTCCATCTGGAGGTTGCACGGCCGGGCATGGAGGGGGTGGGGGAGTGGGGGTGTCTGGGGCCGCTCTCAGCCGGGACCGCTAGCGGCACAGACTCCTCCATTTCAGGCTCCCTGGCACAGGGGCAGACCACGCCGGCACACGCGTGCACATACGCATGCAAACACAGAGCTTTTATTTTTCAAGATGTGTTAAAAAGTCACAGCAGCCAGCAGTTGCAAATGGATTTGAAAAAGATGACAGGAAAGCCACCAGTGATAAGGAAGGAGCAGAGGCCAACCCAGAAGTGGGGGTGGGGGGGTGGCGTGCAAGGATTTCAGTGACTGGGAAACAAATTCACGGTAAACTGGCTGCAAAGTGGCCCACCTGGGACATATGCACGACGGCCTGGGAGTGACCACCAGCATCTGAAACGGCCTCCCACTGGCTCCGGGCAGGAGGGGGTTGGAGAAAGAATGAAGGAGCCAGAGATCGCTCTCTCCTGATCTGCAATGTTCTGGGTGTCACGGAGGCAAGAGCAGAACGGAACTGGGGACCCTCTGTTGTGTTTTTAAGCAAAAAAGGAAAATTAACAGGGTGCCCATTTGTGGCTGCTGGACTTAAGTGTAACCTCTCTCTGGAAGGAGAAATACAAACTGCGGTTTGCAGAAAGGAGGGGCATAGGGGACTCGCTCCCATTCCGTGTAAATCTGGAACCTGGTGGGCGTGTCCACTATTGAAAAGCTACGCAGCCTTTTTTAAGAAGGTGGGACCCAGATGGGAGGCTGCGGGAGGAAGCAGTGGTTCCGTTGATGCTTCTCCTGCGCAAGAGCCTTTTCCTTTATCCAGTTCATGCTCCCACTGGGCTGGGTATTCGAGTCTCCATTTGGGGAAATGGGGGTGCCCAGGAGGAGCGGCCATCTGCAGTCACTGCCTGGGCGTCCCGTACTGCCTCAGCCCACCCTGGAGAGTCCACGCTCAGCTGTCCGAGCTCCTAGCGCTGTGACCCTGATGCGCCATGCACAATGTGCTGCTGGATTCTTCCAGGTTCAGGAGGTCCCCTGACCCACATGTAGGATGTAGGGGCCCCAGCTGGACTCCGAGGCTGGCTTCTCTTGCACCCTGCGGGGTGGCATTCACCTGGCAGGGAAACTGAGGCACTGGCATCTCCTCGAAGATGGGCCCCAATGCACAAGGGCGCTAGGAGAAGCTGGGCCCCTGCTGTCCAGGGGGCACCCCCCTCCTAGCCCCAGCAGCCTCCAATATATCAGACCGGAGCCCAAGGTCCGTGGGGGTCCTGAGCCAGAGTCTGCCCTGGTGCCAATGTGGGCATCTACACTTGCGTCCCTCGGACATCGCCCACTGCTTCTGGGAACACCTGCTCTGTGCCCCAAGCATATCTACCCCCGCATCCCCCTCACCTTGCTCTGGCAGCCTGGGCCCGTCTCGGACGCATCTCCTTGTCCATCTGCTGTGCTGTGTATCTGCGGCTTGTCCCCCACCTGGCCCCCCAATCTGCTCACAGGGCAAGACTTCAGGAGAGTCCTGTTTCCTAACCCCACCCACACCTACACCTTTTTGGCAGAGGGGAAAGTGAGACCACAGGGGTCCCAGGGCTGCCCAAGGGCAGGTGGGTCTCCCAGCCTGGCCTGTCCCCTCCCCCACTAGCGCTGCCTTCCCTATTGATCAAGGGTCATATTTAATTAAAAACTTGATTCAAACCAGCTTGCGCTCTCCTAGTTAAGCCGGGCTTGCCGCTACATAAAGAGACGCAGGGGCCTGGCTGCACTCCTTAAAGCCGCTCTGGGCTTCCCCACCTCCCAGCCTTTGTCCTTGGGGTTCCACCAGCCAGAAGCACAGTCCTGCCTGCTAGGCGGGCTGTGGCAGGGAACTCGTTCTCTAGCAGCCTAAGGGCTCTGGGGGGCTCTTGGGCGCCATGCGGCGGGGTGCTAAGCAGAGCAGGGACGACCTCCAAAGAGAGCAGAGCACGCCCTCTCCAGCTTCCGGGGAGAGGACATGGTGGGTGCAAGTGGAGCCTGGAGACCCCCGAGGAGGAAGAGGAGGAGGACGAGGAGGCGAGAGGTGGGTTGCTCAGACTAGAGTGGTGACGGTTGGTAGGGAGGAAGCCCAGGAAGGAGAGATCAGGGATTGGGGAAGAGAATGGCTGGGTCTTGGTTAGCTGTGGGATTTTAGGGGCCTTCAGAATGAAGGAGCCAAAGACCAGTTCTAGGCCATTGCCCTGCATCCAGACTTGTTTGTGAAGTGGGGGTGACCATCCCCAGGAAGACATTATCCAGCCTGGGTTTGGGGAGGGGTGGACCTCCAGTGTTGGGCCCAGACTCACCCTCAGGGCTGGTGTGGGGGAGGGGGCGACCCTCAGGTGTTCCCTGGGGGACGCCCGTGGGCCCCTGTTCCTGCCACCCTTGGGGTAGGGCTGGCCCTCCTTCCCCAACACCCACCCACCCCAGCTGCCTGCAAACTGGGACCCGCCGTGACCCTGGGCTCACTTACTGTCCCCAGACCACTGAGCTTTCCTGTCCCAGCCTTTGTCCCCGCGGCCGGGGCCACCTGCCCGGAATGCCCCCGCCTGTGCAGGAGGTGGGAGCCTGAGCCCCTCAAGCCAGGCTCCCGGCTCCACCAGACGGAGCCCATCGGTGGGGCTGCGAGTGCCCCGTGTACTGCTGGGCAGGCGGAGTCTGTTCTCCCTCCTGTTGGCACTGGTCCCACTTCACACTGGGCTCTGTTCCCTCAGCCTCGGCTTGACGGTCTGTAAGGTGGGAACCATGACCGCGGCGGGCTTAAAAGGTGAACAGGCTGGATGTGGTCATCTCATTTCTGGTGGGAGAATGGAGGAGGGGCCCTTCCCCGTCTCAGCCGGTCCCCTCCTTTCCCTTTCCGTCTGCCTGAGCAGGTTCCTGGGGGTGTCCCACCTGGGTCTTGTGGCCTGCAAGGAGGTGGCTGGTTTTGGGGGGACCCGGGGTCACGCTGGGTATCGAGCACAGCCCCAGGTAGCCTGGCACACACAGCTGCGACAGTCTCCCCCAGTCTGCGCGTGCATCTCTGTGGGGCCTAGGGTTCCCCGCAGAGCCCTCCCCTGCCTCGTCTCCATGGTCCCACGGATCACAAGCTGCCAGGGCGTGACCTGGCCCCCCAAAGATGAGAGGTGAGTGCAACTGGGTGCCTAAGCAACATGGCCTCAGAGCACAGGGCCTGTGAGCCCGCCCCGAGGTTCTCGTCGGGGGTGTGAGCTTGAGGGAATGATCCCAACAAGCATCTACTAGGTGGACCTGGGTCTGTCCATTTCTCAGACGGGGACATTGAGGCTCTGACCCTCACCCCAGATCCCGGGCGAGACCCAAGAGGTATCCAAGTTCCCAGCCAGGATGCCTTTTCTAAGGGGGAGGGAGGTCTGCAGGAGGCGCGGACCCCTTGAGGTCCAAGGCAAGTTTATTACAGAAGTCTCAGGGGTCTTCGGGCGCATCCAGGGTGCTTGTGGGAGATGGGCAGCTGTCCTCCAAGTGGGACTACAGGTCAGGACTTGTGGGCTGGGTCCCGGTGGCTGCAGATGGGGAAGAGGCTGGGGCCGGCAGAGCCGTCCTAGCCTGCGCGGAGAGCTAGTCTTCCTTGCATCTTTCCATCGCCACCCACTTCAGACCCAACCCCTGGCCACCACGCGGAGCGCCACTGCC
This sequence comes from Smutsia gigantea, assembly GCA_032199065.1. Taxonomy (NCBI): domain Eukaryota; kingdom Metazoa; phylum Chordata; class Mammalia; order Pholidota; family Manidae; genus Smutsia; species Smutsia gigantea. The sequence goes on along the minus strand of JAVSCE010005845.1, from coordinate 41,713 downwards.
GACCCCATCGGCAACTCGCTTCCAGAAATGGCTCCCACCCGGCCTTAGTTTTACCCACCCTGGTCGCCACCACCGCTCAGGGATTCTGGGCACCCAGCTCACCTGTGGGGCAAATGAGGCGAGGGCCTTTCTTTCCATTGCCCCCACCTGATATCTTATTTTATGTATATATATATATATATATATTTTTCTGCTCAGTTACAAAAAATACTTTTCCTCTGGAGTTGCAATTTAAACAATATTTGAAGACGGCCGAAGCTATCGACCAGGCGACGGTGATGAATTAGAGACGGTAATTCGAATTCATCGACCGCCCCGCCCCCGCCGCGGAGTCGCTGCCCCTCCCCCAGCGCCTCTCCGTAATTACTGTTGGAAACGCAGCCCGGGAGGGCTTCCTCGAGGAGGCGGCCGGACAGCTGCGCACTCCCAGGACTGGGGTTGAGGTGGGGTGAGCCCCCAACGGCAGTGGGGCTCGGGGGCCGCGGGCTGGAATTTGCGGCGAGGTGCGGTCTCCCGGAATCTCAGATGTCAGAACCGGGACCTGATTCCCCCAGTGCACACACATTTTACAGGAGGGTAAACTGAGGCACACAGAGCCGGCTGGCGTGAAGTAGCGGGTGGGGGACCCTGCTCAGATTTGTAGGGTGCTTCACAGAAACAAAAAAATCACCCCCGAACCGGGAAGGAGGGAGGAGGGAAGCCAGGAGGGTGGGTGGGGGCAGCCCAGGTCGTGGGACCCGGGGCAGAGGGGCCGCTGGGGGCCCTCAGCTACCCACTGGGCCCTTTCCCCTTGCTTTGTCTCTCTTTCTGTCTTTCTGTTTCTGCCTTGGTTTCTCTCTCCCTGTCTTTGTATTTCTTTTTATCTTTTCACTGCTGTCTCTGTCTCTCGGCACGTGTGTCCTCCTGCCTCCTGTCCCTTCCTCTCTCCTGGTCCCAGAGCGCTGACGGGACACCCCACGGGGACCGCCCCGAGCCGCGAGTGGGAGGCCCGAGGCGGGCCGGCGCGCAGGGGGCCGGGCTGGGGCGCAGAGCTCTGCTAGCGGCAGGGGCGCGGAGGCGTAGGGGGAGACCGCGGCTTTCTTCGCGCGGGGCCGGGATGGAGGAGGAAGGACGGCGAGCTGTCTCGGCCGGGTCTGAACTGCGCGGAGCAGGGAGCGGATGGACACCCGCAGGCGCTTCGAGATGTCGCGTGCGGGGCGGCGTGTTGGCGAGGGGTTCGTGACCTGCCGCCTCCCTCTAACCGCCGCGATTTGCCGCCACTTAACCGCTTTTCATTTGCGCAGCGACTGGAACTAAAGGCCTCTTGGCCGGCCGGCGCTTAATTACTCCGCGGCCCGCAGCCCGGCCACTTCCAACAACCCAGGCCGAGCCCCGCGGTGTAGGCGCCGCCCCGAGCGGAGCGCGCTGGGGGTGCAGCGGCTCCCTAGGGCCCTTCCCGGGGACCAGGCCGGTTAGCGGGGTCACTGCGTGGGCGGCGGCCTGTAGGAGCCGGCAACAGGCCCGGGGGCCGATTCTTTATCCCCAGTACCAGGGCGTCCAGCTCAGAATGTGCCAGGCCCTGCGCTCCCCCTTCCATTTCCCCCATACACCCCTGAGACTGCGACTATTCTGAGTCCCGTTTTCCAAAAGGGGAAACTGAGGCTCACAGAGGAAACTTTGCTGCACAAAGCTGCGGAAGTCAGGCCAGACCCCGCTGGGACGCAAGTTCAGGCTCAGTTTCCCCACCTGTACTCGCACCGGCAGCGGGAAGAGAAGCCCTGGCTCCCCAGCGGGGGCCACCTTGCCCACCGGCTGGTGCTACTCACCCTGAGGCAGGCGCCCCCTACAGGGACTTCTGGCCTGAGGCTTGTTTTCGGATGCCCTGGCCGGATCTTTTGGGTGGCCTCGAAGTGTACACTTGCAATCCTGCTAATGGGCCGTCTTAGTTACATACTACGACGGTGAAAAAAAAAAGGAAAGTCATGTGTTCTTTGGGGAACATGCGTGTTGGACCCAAAGTCCCTGAAGTATTTGTGCTGGGAAGAGGCGGCAGGTTGCCAGTGTGGAGATATGTCAGACGCCACGTGTTGTCCCCTTGGATGACACCCACTCTGTACCTAACGCGTCAGAGCTGTGCCTTTGGCCAGAGAGGGTGGGGTGTGCCCTCTGCCACCTGATGTCACTTCCATTGCACACAGTGGGCTGTGGCTGTGTGTTTCTGGACTGTCCCCTCTGAGGACTCGTGTGCCATCGTGTGTTGTGGGGAGCTGGGCAGAGTGAGTCCTGCCCTTAAACAGAGCTGATGCCTTTCCTAACATGTCATAAATGACCTCCCCGCACACTGGGTCATCTGCTACATATGGAGTATTTCTTTCCTTATTCTCCAAAGTGGAGAACCTAAGAAGCCCCCAGGACTTTCAGCGTGTCACCTCGCTCTGCAGAAGGGAGAAACTGAGGCTCGAGTGTGGGTGCAGGCTTGGGGTTGTACAGTACGTCTAGGGGGAGGGGTGCACCGAACACAAGACTCTTGTCCAGCCCCTCTTCCCCAGCCCCCTGCCTGTCTGGGTGGGCTGGAGGCCCAGCCAGCTCCTTCCCCTGCAGGAGGGAGTCCCAGCCTCCTCCAGCTCCCTAGCCCCAGTGCAGCGAGGCGATCGATCAGGCGCCTGCGGCCGTGATTGTCCCCGTGAATAGCGCGGCTGCAGCCCCCTCCCCAGTGCGGCCAGGGAAAGACCCCGCACCCAAGCCTGATCCTTCCTAGGGACGGGGGTGGGGGGCTCTCCTGGGCTCCGCACAAACACGAAAGAGAAAGGGGCCTCCAGGCTGCTTGCTGGGGCAGGTGTGTACCCAGCTGTGGTCAGCTGGAAAGGAGGGGGGAGCGTGGTCCCGTGGGAGCCACAGGGGGCTGAGTGTCAGTGTGGGCAAGACGGAGACCCGGAGGCAGAGACGGAGCGTCAGGGAGGAGAAAGGATAGGGAAGGATGGGCGAAAAACCGAGAACAAGCGAAAAATAGCAGTTTGCCCTGACAGACAGCAGAGAGGCAGAGGCGAGAAAAAAAACGGGAAAGCAAAGCCGGCAGCGGCCGCGCGCCAGGAGCAAACGCGGGGCGGGCGCTGGCCGGGGTGTGAAGGCCTCCGGGCCGCGCGGGCCTCGGGTCCCAGGGGCCTCCCCTCCCCCGCCCGTTCTCGGGTGACCTTTGCCAGCGGCCGGAGAGGGGGAGGGGGCTATCGATCGCGAAGGCCGAGCTACAAAGAAGCGCGCGCTGGGGCCTGGGGCTGAGCGCGGGCCCGGCCCTCGCCGCCACGGCGTGGGGAGCACAGTACCCCCTGGCTCGAGGCGCCGCGAAGGGCTTTTCGGGAGGACTGGAGTGGCACCCCGCGCTTACAGCGGCGGCGCGTTTCGGGGACAGAACCCCCACGGCACGCACACACCACACACACAATGGGCGATCCTGTGGGCTGATTCGGGAAACCTCCCTGCAGTCTAAAAGGAACGGGGGAGCCCCGTCCGTCCCGGAGGGGCAGGTGGCACAATCTCTTCCTTCCTTCAGGCGAGGGTACAGACGGGCAGGGGTGCAAATCACTCTCAGGCTTTCTGCCTGGAGTCCCGAGCCGGCCGGCCGGTTGCGCGGCCTCGGCAAGGGGAGGGGGCCGGGGCACCCCGCTGCCGCCCTGCTCGGTGCTGGGGAGCCGCGAGCCGGCGCCCTGGGGTCGGGCGGTGCGCGCTGCGCTCCTACCTGCGAGGCGCAGCGCCGACATGCGCTGGAACTCGGGCTCCTGCAGCCACTTCCACATCCTGCGGAAGGTCTCGCGGCCCGACTTGAGCTTGCTCCACGGCTTGGGGTTGCGCAGCAGGTCGGAGAGCGTGCCCTGAGAGCGGCACAGGATGCGCTGCGCGAAGATGGCCTGCGGGATGCTGTAGCGCTTCAGCTCCGCGGTGATGCGCTGCGCCACCTCTTTGGTGTTGATCTCCTCGGCCCCAGCTCCAGCCCCGGGTCCGCCGCCGCCGCCGGTGCCAGGGCCGCCGCCGCCCGCATGGGGCCCATGTGCCCCGGCCGCCGCCAGCCCGCCCAGCGGCGCCAGCAGCCCTGCGGTGCCCCCGCTGCCAGCGCTCCCACCGCCGGCGCTGCCGCCTCCGGGCAGCCCGCGCGCCAGCGTCCTCGGCGCGCCCCAGCAGCGCGGCGTGCGGCTCGAAGGCGGCGGGCGGCAGCAGCTTGTCCCCGGCCAGGTGGCCTGGCGCGCCGTAGGCAGCCAGCGGCGGCGGCTGCGGGGCGCCGTGCAGCGCGGGTGGCAGCGCGTTGGGCAGCGGCGACAACGGCGACCCCATGGCGGGCAGCTCTTTGCCGTAGGGCCCGTAGAGGTGGCCCACGGAGGCGAGAGCCGCGCGCTCATCGCGCATGAGAGTGAAGCTGCCGCTCACGCTGGCAGCCAGGCGTTGCGGCGGAGGCGGCGGGGGCGGCGCGGCCGCCGGGTGCGGGTGCGCGTGGGGGTGGCCGCCGTGCGCTCCAGCCACGGCCGCCGCCGCCGCGTGCTGGTGGAACTTGTCGGCCACGGCCGCGAGCGGCGGCAGGTGCTGCAGGGCGTGAGCGTCGTGTAGGTGCCTCCAGGCCGGGCGCCTCGCGGCCATGCCCATGGCCGGGTGCAACGGGCCCGCCAGCTCCCCGCGGAAGTCGGCGCCGCCTCCCGCGCCGCCTGCGCCGCCCGCGCCCCCGGCGCCCCCGCCGCCGCCGCCGCCGTCCAGCAGGCTCGCCATGCCCGCCACCAGGCCCGGGCGACCGGGCGCCACCAGGCCGCGGTGCTGCGCCGCCGCCGAGCGCGCGTGGCCCGGGCTCAGCAGCTCGCCCGCCTGCGCGTGGGCCACGCCGTGCAGGCCCCAGGCTCCAGGCTCAGCTCCATGATCAGCCGCCGCGCGCAGGCCCCTCGCCGGCTCAGCTGCCCGCCCGCCGCGCGCTCCTCGGCGCCGGCCCGGCGCGCTCAAGACCGCCGCATGGCCCCCGCCTGCTCCCCGGTGGCTGCGCGCGAGGCTGCCCGGCTGCGCGGCTCACGGCCCGGCCCGGCTGTGAGCGCGGCCACCAGGATGTGGCGTGGGAGCGGCCGCCGGCGCCCGGGCCTGGGTCTGACGTCAGCGCCCCCGCCCACCGCTCCCATCCCCGCCGCCTCCCATCGCTTCGCTCCTCTCCCGCCCTGGACCCCCTCAAGCGACAGGCCTGCCGGAGTGGGCCAGACTCGGACTTCTGGGATCCCCTGCCTCTGCGCCTGCCTGTGGCCCGTGGGGGTCCGAGGGCAAATTCCTCCGAGGTGGGGCTGATGGCCCATCTCTGCATCTCTGATTCCGAGTCTCGCCCCACAGGGTCACGGAGGTTACTTTCCTGCTGGCCCCCGAGTCCATCTCCAGGGAGCGCACACAGTGTGGCCGGGTGGCACCCTGCGACCCACGTGCTCCCCACCCCCCAGGCACACACACCATCTCAGGAGGTGGATTCCCTGCAAATTCAGCTGCCTCTGTCTGAGCATATACGGGGAGTCACAACACCCCCAACACCTCTGGGGCTGGTGGTGAGGAAAGGTGGGTCCTAAGGCCACTGTCAGGGCCCGTTTGCCCCAAGTGTCTGGATCTGTTCCACATGTGGGTACTTGGGCCTCAGTTTCCCCAGCTGTACAGTGAAGCCTGGGGAGAGGGGTGTGTTAGAGGCATCTCCCAGTCCCAGACGCTTCTAGCTTCTCCCATGGCCAGTATGGGAGCTGCTTGGGGGTGATTCTTAAAGAACCCCTGCCCCCTGCAAAGCGGGCAGGCCGAGGACACGCCCCAAGAAGCCGGTTTCTCTTTTGGGTGGGGAGAGGTGAGGTCCAGGGACTCCTGGGACCTGGGATGAACAGGGAAGGGGGACTCCCACACTCAGAGAGACCCCCCCCCCCCACAGGGATCCCTCCAGTGCGGTAGGATGCAGGTCAGGGAGCAGGATCTGGAGAGCCAAAACAGATCCCAGAGAGAGCCCTCATCTCAGCAAGAGGACCAGGGTGGGGGGGGGCCCTATCAGGGAGCCACACACCCCCTTGTGGGGACCCCTCCAACATAACTCCCCACCCCTGTGAATGTGGCTACACACTGGAGACGTACTTGGCCCTATGCCAGGGCTCTTTCTGTGCCTCAGTTTCCCCCTCTCTGCCAGGTAGGAGGGTGCCTTCATGCTTGCCCCAGGTGAGAGCTGGAGGCACATGTGTGCTGAGCGTGATAGCTGGAGAGGCAAGGGGGCTGTCTCCCGGTGTGAGGATATTGAGGGGCCTGGGTGAGTTGGCCTCCAGCTTGGGGAGATCAGACAGTAAAGTGGCCCAATCTGAATCCTGGGTTAAGACGGCGTAAAGGGGACCCCTGTTACTAAATTCAACATTTAGTATCTGGGTACTGTTTACCAGGCACACACTCTCCTCTTCAGCTCTGAGGGTGAGTCCTGCCATCCCTCTCCATTTGCCTCAGGCCCAAGTCAGACTGGGCATGGCAGGGCTCTCCCGCAGCTCCCACGTCCTGTCCTCAAATCCTGGTACACAGGCTTTTCCATTCCAGGGTTTATATGTAACTTCAGGTTAGGTATCACAACACCCATCTTCCAGGTGGGCAAGCAGAGGTGGGAGAAGGGTGGTCCTGACAACTAAATGAATACCCGGTTCCCGGTGCTGATTCCGAGTCTGGGGGGACGGTGCTGGTTGCGCTGAGCCCCAGTCAGGGCCCCGATCCTCCAACAATCACAGATAATTGAATATAATCATAAGATCTAAAAATCAGTCAGCCTCCATGAAATGACTGCTTCCCAGGGCAGGTCAGGCAGGGGTGGCTTCTATGGGTGGGGTAACGAGTGGAAGGAAATAGCCCCACAGGTCAACCCAGAGGTGCTCCGGGCTGTGTGGGGGGATCATAGCAGCCTTTTGCTTCCTGCTTTATGTATTTCCTCCAGCTAGATTGTCATTTCATTTTTATAACAAGCTCGGTGGCTTTTCTACGGGGAAAGCATCCATTTTGAAAGAAAAGAGGCAGACAGCAGCTTCCAGATGAAGGCACCCCCTCCCCTCTACTGCCTCAAGACACCTTAAGCCCCTAGACTGGCAGGGACTATCCTGGGGGGACCAGACTTACTTAGGTGCACGCAGCCCCTTAGGCTGTATGGGACTTGGACTCCCCCAGGGACGGGGGTCTCCCTTCTGCTGAGGTTGAATAAAGATTTGTGAGTATCCAGAGAGGGAGGGGGGCCCTTGGAGCCCCAGAACCAGCTCCCCCCACCAATGGCCTTTTAGTAATTACTAAAATAGAATTGAACTGGCTACGGGGTGGGCCGGTGGCTCGGGCCCTGATCGATCCTGGGTCATTAGGCAAATTGCGGGTGGGGGAGGGGTGGGCTGTATGGGAGCAGGGCGACCCCCATCCTCACCCCTGCCGGGACTTGACCACGACGTGGAAGCTCTCCAGCCTCAGTATCCCCTTCCGGAAAACTGGGCTTCTACCCCCTGAGCCCGCGTCTGCGCCTCGGGTGCCTCGGCATGCGCTGGGCGGCCCCAGGCCGACGCCCACCCTCTCTGAGCACGCTCTGTGCCTGTCGAGCCAGCAAGCGCAGCCTTGGTCATCTAAGCCGGCTCGCAGTGTCTGGCCCCCTGCTCGCCCGGCGACCCAGCCATCTCCGCCGGGACAACCGCTGTAAGACCCCACCCGGGAGCGACTGCTCCTGCTTCTCTTGGACAGGCCGGGTACCCAGTTCTGCCGCAAGCATCGCAGCTAAAAATATTGGGTGGGTGGATATACCCAAAGTTTTCCTTTTCTGGGCCTCCCCTAGGCTTCTCTACGGTCCGCGAACGATTCTGTGAGATTCGATTTGTTCCCCACGAAAATGAAAGTCACCCACCGGCCGCTGTGCACAACTCTTTTTATAAAAGCGAGGTTTTAATACATAGTGGTGATTAATGTCTCCCTCCAGCCCCGTCCCAGCTCAAATCTGCGCCGGCCCCAACTGCAACCCCCCAAACCTACGGACGCCCCAAATCCTGGCCCGCGCGCACCTGGCGGGGGGCATCTTCCCGTGTGACTCTAGCGCTTTCGTTCGGGCGGGGTCAGAGGACTTTATTTAGATTTGGGGGAGGGAGTTAGGCCTTTCCGGCCGGGCAGGGGTCCCGGCGGGGCTTTGGTGCTAGGCGCCCGAAGCCTCTTCTCTAGGACGCTGGGCGCGGGGACGTTCCGAGCCCCGAACCTGCGGCGCCGCGACGTTGGGGTTTCGCCCCTGGAGAGCGGGACGTCCCGAGCTTGTGCCCCTAGTCTGGGGGCGCCGGGTCGCGCTGGCCCGTGGGGTGGATGGCTCCCGCGGGCGTGTCGGCGACAGCTGCGCCCGATCGATCCCCGCGCCCGCCCGGGCTCCGTTGCCCCCGCCGCGGCGCGCGGCTCCATCGAATCCTCAGGGCTCCCGGGCCGCCCTCCCGCCGCGCTTTCGACAAACATTGCGCTTGTTTGCGTGGGGGCACCGGGGCCGGGCGTCCGCGGTGGGCGGGGAGTGCGGGCGGCGTCCCCCAGGTCCCCAGTCCTCGTCTCCTCGCCCAGCAGCTCGGCCTCCGCCGGCCGGGAGTCCGAGGAACACAGTTCGCGAGGGAATCCCCACCATCACCCCTGCACTGGGGCGGGGTCGCTGCGGGACGGGGCAGGCTTGCGGGGTGGGCGGAAAGCGGGGCGCCTGGACAGCGGGGCTTCCGCCGGCCCCGCCCTACTCACGCCTCGATTTCCCCACCTGGAGAGCGACCGCAGGGGCCGGCGGGCGGCTCACTCCCCTCCTGCGCCCCCTGCGTCAGCGGGTGTCTGAGGCGGCTCGTGGGCTGGGCTGGGTGCGGGAACCTCTGACGCCCGGAGGCCCAGCTGGAGGCGCAGCCCCAAGGGGCTGGGGACACAGAAGCCCCCCCGCCACCTCAGGCCGGACCCCTCCTCTCCCGGCTTTGTTGAGATCACCCCCTTGCACCCTGCGCACCCCCTTACCATGAGCTAGCAGGGAAATCACGGGTCTGCCCCACAGTGCGAAACCAGGGAAACTGAGGCTGGGACAGGCAGGGCGCGGGCTGCTGCCTCCTGGAGGTGGACGAGGGGGACAGGGCGGGCCGGGGAGCTGGAGGACGCGCCGCAACCCAACTCCGCCGACCGTGCGGGCCGGGCACTGCAGGCCCCGGACTTCCCCGGAACAGCGAAACCCGCGTCGGGCGCCGCGCTCCGGAGGGGCCCCAGCGAGACCCCCGCCGCTCGCGGCCCCCAGAGCCTCGCAGCCCTTCCCGGAAGGGAGGCTCCTTAGACAATCAAACATGTAGGTATATATATATGTTTAATCCACAGTGCGGTCTTCCCTGCAGGAAGGCGGCCCGCTGACCCTGGAGCGGGGGTGGGGCCGGTCGGCGCGCGGAAGCCCCGGCCTGGCCTCCCCTCGGCGCGCCGGCCCGCGCCGCCTTGGCCGGGGCCTCGACAGCCTGCAGTGTCCGGGCCCGGACCGCGAGAGCCCAGGCCGCGACGGCGGAGCTGGGAGGACAGGCCTGGGAGAGCAGAGCGCCCACCTTCTAGACGCGGAGACCGAGGCCCCAGCCCCTCCGGCCCGGGGAGGGTCCGACGCGCCCCACCCCAAGGTAGGTTTACCGGGCGGCATCCGGCTGGGCGGCCGCGCCCTGGCCTGGCGCCCCATTAACGTGCCATTTATCTCAACACACCCGCGCCCTTTCCGCTTGGCCAGGAAGAGGGGAGGAGGCTCGGCCACCCTCCCTGCAGGGCTGACCCCTCCCACCCCCGTGCCGCCGTCTGGCACTGTCTCCCTGCCTGTATTGTGCGGGGTGGGTGAGGAGGCCCGAGCCCCCGTGAGGGACACTGAAAGGTGGAGGCCAGGGCGAGGGGTGCGTGCCCCAGCAGGCAGAGCCTACAAGTCAAGGATGGAGGAAGGGAGCCAAGCCATTCATTTGATTTAACAAACCTCTCTGTGCAGCCCCCACTCAAGAGCTGAGGCCGGACACCATCCTCCCTGTGTAGCTCCTGTGCTCGGGGGAGGCCAGGGACAAAGACTGCCCTGTCACTCCTGTCCCTAGAGTCAGGACTGCAGGGAGGGAGCAGACTTCCCCAGGAGGGGACCTTGAGGCTGGGTTTTGTAGGATGTGTAGGAGTTTGGTCATGTAGGTGAGTCAAAGGATGAAAGAGCCCTTATAATTTGGGGATGAAGAGGGTGAGACAGGGGCGGGAGGCTGGTGTTAACCAGTCCCAGGCCTTTGTGACACCAGCCCCAGGCCTTTGTGAAGGAAATCTTTGTTGCATGAGTCCATGAGATAAAGCTGGGAACAGAGGGGAGGGTGTCAAAGCAAGGCCCGATTTGTCAGCCCAAGAGGGGCAGTGCTTTCTCTTTGGTGTGAGACCGAGGAGCAGGCCCAGGAGGCCTGTGGAACAGCTCCCTGCAGCCTGGGTCTGCACACACGGGGGGCATTGGCAGATGGGCTGTGTGCAGGACGAGAGCCCTTTGTTCTGAGCTTGGCAGGTGAGTCACTGTACAGAAAAAAGTTTTTCCTCTTTCCAGTCAGTAGCAGGGGCTGGGGTGCCCAATTCCCTGGGGGACTGAACCCCCGCAGAACCCTTTCTACCTGCCTTTCCCCCACCCCCACCGCCTGCCTTGAGCTCAGGGAGGTGGCAGTGATGGAGCAGCTCTGTCCCCATTTTTCAGATGATGAAACTGAGGCACGGACTTCCTGGGTTTGCCGAGGGCCCCGGCCAGTGAGCAGAACCCAGGTCTGTGGGGCTGGGTGGCCAGAAGCTGAATCCCGTCTTGCGTCTGATCCACATGTGTTGTGCAGACACATTGGTGTCCAGCTGACTGTGGGGTGTGCATTGCACTGACATGGGGCAGCCCTCCCACCCAGCCACTGTGGCAATCCCAGGGACTCTGGCATTTGGGTGGGGCAGCAGAGAGGACACAGGCAGAGACAGCTCAGCCTGCGCCTGGGGATGTCCCTCCTCCAGGGCCCGTGAGCCGGCAGCCAGGTGGGCAGGGTGAAGGTGTGGAGGGATCTGGGGGGGTCCACTCCTGCATCCTCCCGGTGGCCCTGACTGGACCGGTTAATCATTAAAGGAACCCTGGAGGGGAAGTGTCGGCCAGCTTTCCCCAGAAAGAGCTGCTAACATCCCCACCCTGAACTCCCTAGCCCCACCCTTGGGGAGCCCCCAGACCCAGCAGGGCGGGAAGCAGAGCCTGGGCAGACGCCCCCTCACGGTGGAGCCCGGAGGGGCTGAAAGCCACCTCAGTTTCTCCAGCTGGGTAGGAAACGGGTCTCCACGCTCGTCCGCCTCCCCCACCTGCTCCTCCGCTCGGCCCCTCCCCTCCCCTCGGGTGCTAACAGCTGTAAGTGGGCCCCTAACAGGCACCCAGGCCCTCCCGGCAGTGCCCGGCTTCCCTCTGTAATTGCTCCGTAGTAACCCCGCCTCATTTCTGCTGGGAGGAACCTCTGGGCGGAACCTCTGGGCTTCCCTCTCCCTCTTCCTCACTTTAAGGAAAAAAAAAAAAAACAGACACGACACAACATTTTTATTATTTTGGAACTCACATGCCTCAGAGGTAGGAGGACCGGCCCCCCAGGGCAGCTTCTCTCTGGAACCTGAGGAGCAGGACCCCCGCCCCTGCTTGCCTGGCCGCAGGGAGGGAGGGCGCAGACCCAGGTGGGGAGGAACCAGGGTCCGGTCTTTCTGGCAGAAGGTGGATGGCATGGAGTTGAGGGACATCTGGTCGACCCCTTCCTAGTTTTCCAGGCCCCTGAGAAGATGCTCCTCTGCTTGCTTCCTAGGGGAACCCACAGGACTTTGGAATAAAGATGGGATGTGGCTGGGTGCGTGCTGAGCCCCCACTAAGCAGAGCTTCAGCCCACCCAGCCCCTCCGAGGGTAGCTCCCTTCAGGTGCCCGTTTCCAGGTTGGGAGACTGAGCCTCACCTTGGCTGCTCTGGGCTTGGCTGACCCCAGCCTCTGGAGTGCCATCCCATTGGGGATGCCTCCTTGGTACCACAGGGCTCCCCACAAGATGCAGGGCGGGTTGTGGATTTGGGCTCCAGGGCACCCCCTTACCCACTGGAGGCTCAGTTTACTTATCTGTGGAAGGACGTAAAACCCATAGGTGGCTTGAGGCCGCCTGAGATAGATGCTCAGAGAGACCACGGAGCCTTGTGCACAGCCCAGAGTCGGGGCACCCACCGGCTGGGGCAGGAGGACCTAAGCCAGAGCCTGGGAGTGGAGGCAGGCCCGGAGGAGGCCAGGGAGGCCCTCCTACTCCCTCAGGGCCCCACAGTTCTGGCTGCGGCCAGCAGGTGTCCTCTGGGCTGGAAGGTACCAGCCCTGAGCCACAGGAGGTTCCGGGGAAGGCAGCCCTGTGGCCCCCCAGCAGGTGGGTTGAGGCGGCCTTGGACAACCAGACTTTCTCTCAATGGGACAGGAATGACATAGTCGGAAGAGGCGCAAATGGGGGCAAGGGAGGCAGACTCAAACGTCCTGGGGTCACTGGGAGCCCTGGGGCGTGAGTGAGAAGGGGGCTTGGGTTCAGCATCCTTAGGCATCATCAAAGGGTTGGCCTCAGTTTACCTGTCCACAGCGCAGCAGGTGGGCAAGGCCAGGGCAGTCACTCCCATCTTACAGGTAAATAAACCGAGGCTCCGGCTTCCTGGCCACCTCAACAACTACAGAACTGGGGTGTGGACCCAAGTCCCCGCTGGTGGACTCTGGGTGACGACCAGGTTACCGTGCCTCAGTTTCCCCATCTGTCAAATGGCGATCCCTTGGGATTATTGTGAGTTGAGACGAATATCAGATACTGGCTCAGGCTGGGGCCTGGAGCGTGGAAGGTGGTCTCCCACATTAGCCATGGTTCTGATGGTGGGGGGAGGCTGGAAACCCCCAGGTGTGTGCAGAACCCAGGGCTGTGAGCAAAGCTGCAAAGAGGTGGTCAGGATAGGGATGGGGCGTCAGCAGACAGCGTCCTGAGAGGGCCCGCCGTGACCCTGCCTTGTCCCCTAAGACCTCTACCCTACGCAGGGGGATGCCCCTCTCGGCTGCCTGCTATGTCTCCCCCAAGCCTGGGAGTCCCTGGAAGGCATGAACAGGGTTTGAGGTGCCCCGGTGTCCCCATTGTTCAGCTCAGGCCCAGGGCAACACCGCAGGGACATGTGTCCCAGATGTCTGTGCAGTTGCACCTGGAGCGTTGGGTTGGGGCCTGTCCCATTGAAAGCATGTGCCTCGGCCCTGGAGCCCTCATTTTCCCTTTGGGGAGCTCTGGGAGGTGTGCAGGGCCTCATGTCAGGTGGCTGGTAGGGCGTCCTGGGGCCCGCCTTGTTCCGTTCCAGCGGCTGAGCCGCACCACGTGCCTGCGGTCATGTGCGTGGGGAGGCATGTTTGCAGATGGTTACTTATGCCGGGGGCCACCCCACAGTCCGGCTTGGGGTTTGGGATCGGAAAGGATGGCGGTTCTGTGCCGCCTCCCTGCTGGTGGGGTCAGCCTGTTCAGAGGTTGCTTGCTTTGCCGGTTAGTCTCTTGGTGTGTGTTTTAATTAAAGGCTCAAGCTCTCGGAGCTGATGGTCTGGAATGGAGCCCAGGTCCCAGTTCAGATTCCGCCATCTAAGCCACATTCTTGGGCTCATCTTGTAGATTTTCTGTGTGGTGTTTTCCTGGTCTGTACAAGGGTGGATTTTTTTTGGGAACGAAATGAGAGAATTCCTGCAAAGCCCTTGGAACAGTGCCCAAGCATTGATCAGATATGACCTTCTGTCCTTATCAGCCCTTTTGGGGTCCACATTGTCGGCCTGGAGGGGGCTGCAGAGAGGCAAGGCAGTGAGAGAAAATAAATTAGAAACACAGTCAAGAGAAGCTGTGGCTGGAAGAGATGTTAGTTTACAGAACCCACACCAGGTAGTTTTATTGCCACAAGCGGACCACAGGTCTGGCTCTGAGCTCCCTAGCAAGCAATGCAAGAAGAGAAACACTTGTGAGGACGTGCACATCTGTGGTCGCGCACACTTCGTGGCCGTCAGAAGGCACGGCCGTGGGCCTGTGTGCATGTGTGTGTGTGTGTGTGAATGCCCAAGGAGGGTGTGGTCAGCACAACTCTAAAATGGACCCTGAGATCTCCACCTCACGTCCTGTATAATACGCTCCCGGCCCCTTGAGCGTGACTTCTTATAGCCAATGGAATATGGCGAAAGGGACGGAGGTCCCCCCATGATTGCGCTGTGTTGTATAAGACCCTGTCCTAGCAGAGATCCTCCTGGTGGCCTTGAAGAAGTGAGCTGCCATTTTATTAGGGGTCTTTCAGGGGCCACGTGTCGGGAAGCAGCCAGCATGCTCTAGCTGCTCAGAGTGGGGTCCCTGGCTGACAGCCAGCTGAAACCTTAACTGTACGCTAGTGGGGCTGGAGCAGAGGACCCGGACTCCCCTGGCCCACAGACTCTGGGAGGTCATGGATGCATGTTGTCTGAGGCTGGTGAATTTGTGACCCTTGCTACGCACCAACAGCTACCTCATACATGGGGTGTAGCACGCACTCTCACTGTCTGCACTGTGATCGGCTGCCGGCTCACTTGAGGCCTCCTGCTCCTTAATCGCACACACGGCCATGGTCTGCAGTCACGTTTATTGAGCACCTGCTGTGTGCCAGCCTTTCCACTAAACATCTGCCCTGCGTGTCCCTTCTCCTGCCTCAGGAAGTCAGGGTGCTTGTCGTGCTCATTTTCCAGATGGGGAACCGAGGCCTGGAGCACATAGATAGCGGGCAGGGGCTTGAGACCGTCTGCCTCCCGTGCCCCGCTTGCCGGCCCTGCCGCGTCTTCATCTCTCCTGCCGCACCCGGGCTCAGACAGAGGGCCTCACCTGTGGAGCCCAGGTGTGAGGGGCCTCCAGGTGCGGGGCTGGCTGGGCGTCCATGAGCCTTCCAGGGGATGCTGGTGCATGTTTACATCTGGGAGGCTGCTCCCTGGCGAGGAAGCCTGGGCTCCTCCGGGTCCCTCCTCTCAGAGGCCATTCCTCCCTGTCCTTTGGATCTCTGGGCACCTCAGGGAAGCCCCTAGCCCCCAGGCTCAGCGCACCCCTCCATGTTTTACACTTTCACACTTCTGTGTCTCTCCTCCAGGATTCTTGTCGCTGTGGGTAGTGACACTATCTTTTTCCTGGAGTTCTGCTTAGCATTCTCTCCCAGCGGGCTGTGAACTCCGAGGCGGCAGAGGCCCAGGTCTGCTGTCACAGTGACTACAGCCCTAGCCCCGCGCACAGTAGGTGCATGGAAACTGGGTGGTGCGTGCACGGACCCCCTGCCCTCCAGCTCCTCCATTGCCTTGAGAGAAAGAAAGGCAAATTTCAAACAACCCAACCTGAAGATGTATCTCAGGCTGGAGCCGCCGGAAACACCAGCTCCCCTGGCAGGGTGCATCGACCGGCCCACCGTGGGGTGGGCGAGTGTCTGGCTTTGTGGAAGCGGAGGTGGGGGGCTCGGGTGAGCCAGGGAGGTGATCAGAACAGCTCCAGCCTGCTGCTCTCTGCCGAGCCGGCCCTGCCGAATGGGGTCTGCGGAGGGGGGCGAGGGGGGAGTGCGGCTTCTGCGGCGACGAGGACGGAAAAGCCCTCTTGATACACAAAAGCAGCAAAGGCACATTAAGCCCATTATCAATATTTTGCCTGGAAAAAAATGCAAAAAGCATTTTCTTCTCTGAAAAATTAATAACCTGGCAGGGGGAGGCTGTTTTTGATGTCTGGTGTTGGGGGAGGAGGAGGCTTCAGTCTCCCCTGGTGGGTGCCTGGGTCCCTCTGAGCCCCATTCCCACCCAGCCCACCTCAGACCTGCGCGCCCCTGCTCCTCATGCTGGCCCCGCCCCCTGTGGGCTTCTAGCCAGAAGCCCGGCCCCAAACCCCCCTCCTCCCCAGCAGAGCTGCTCCCAACGCTGCCCACATGGGCCAGGTTCTACCTCCCTGCCTGTGCTTCTGCTGTGCCTTGTCTCTCTGCTCGCCCGAGGAAACTCCTACTCTACCTGCAGAGCCCAGCCCCAGTGCCCCCTCCTCTATACGGCTTCCCCTCCCTTCCCAGATGGAACCCGCACTGCCTTTCCCCAGCCCCTCAGCCCGGCACCCTCACAGCCCCGAGGATACTCGGCATTGGGTCTCTCCCTCTGACCCATCCTGGGTCCCCTCTGTCTCCTGCCAGCTTGGGGGCTTCCCGAGATCCCGGCTGGAGGTGGCCCTCTGGCACCCGACATTGCCCTGGACGGTGCATCAGTGTTTGGCCAATGAACGGGGCTCGTTTTTATGGGTGGCGGTTACCCCCTCCCCCAGGCTGTCTTCCCTTCCTGCCCGCCCTGCCCATCAGGCCCTCAGGTCTGGAGAGAAGGTTCTGGAATCAGGCTGGGGTGAGGGACAGGGCCACATTCTTCTTGGGTCTGTTTCCCTTTTTACAAAGCATGTCTGAGATTTTGGGATCATTTATTTACTCATTCATTCCAACCCTTGAAGCCCCTTCTGCGTGAAGACTGACACGTTCTAGGTGCTGAGAAAAATCTCCAGCCAGAGCCTATGAACTCTTGGTTTACAAACAGCACTGCTGACAGGTGTCGCCCCCATCCCCCCACCCCTGGGGGCGAGGCATTATTCTCATTTTATTGGGGACACTGAGGCCCAAGGAGGTCCTAGGAGGCCTCTATGTCCCACCCTCCAGGAAGCTGCTGGGTCTCTCTGGCGGGGGTCCAGGGCTCTGCATGCCTGACTAATGGGGGGACCCCCTCCTGAGTTCCAGACAGGACCAGGGAGCTGGTCCTGGTGTGAAAGCCGGAACTGGTGGACTCAGGTCTGGGGAGGAGGCTTCCCTCCCCAGCTGGCTGGCTGCGTCCCCTCCCCTGCCTCAGGGGTCAGACCCCATGACCCTCCTTCCCAGGCAGGCTGCATGAGCTCAGTCCAGTCACTTTGGGTCTGTCCGCCCTGCAGTTAGCCACCGTCACATGCTGGGGTCCTTTCCCATCTTGCCCAGCCCCTCACGTTGGCTCAGACCTGGCCCCACAGGCCTGGCAGTACCAGAGCCCACTGCCTCCCCCTCTGTTGAACAAATAGACAGATGAGACCCTCAGCATCTGGACACTGCTGCGTGACTCCATGTGCGCCCCATCCCTCTAGGACCCCAATCCCCCAACCCCAAAGCAAAACATCTTCAGGGCCACAGGAATCTGGAGCCTGGGCCTGAGTAGTCTGGGAGGACTTCCTGGGGGAGGCGACCCTACCAGAACCTGAACAGGTGGGAGGTGGGCGTGGTTCTCTCTCCACCACCACCCCTAACCCTTGAGCTGGGCTTGGAAGGCTGAGGGGGCCTCCTCTCACCCGCCTGGAGGGGAGAGAGCCGAGCTCATTACGGGCGGGCGGTATTAGCACACAGCCTCCGCAGGGGCGGGGGTGGTGCTGACAAGAGGGAATATTTTATTGAGGCGGCTGCGATCTCTCTTCCAAGGCCAGCAGCCCCTCAGATATTGAGTATCCTTGTCGATGCCTCTAGCTGTAAGTGGAGAGAAAAAAAATCGCTTAATGGGCCTGCCTGAGCCTCACTCGGGTGGATGGGTGCCCGCTGCTGAGAAAAAAGGTGGTACTGGACTCTTAAAGGGGCTTCTGTTCCCCCTTCCCTGGGCTTGGGGAAGGGGTCCGGAGAGCTGCTAACAGCCCTTCAAGAGCTGACCCCATTTGCTGGGTTCCTGCCGCACACGGCTGTGGAGTCTGCATCTTCATCTCACGTGCGATTTGCTCAAAGGACTTAACGTGCACCCACTGTGCGCCAGGCCGAGGGCTGGGACAGGAGCCGGGGAGCTCATGGTCTGGGGGTGGCAGGTTTTAAAGGAGGCTCCAGACTAAGGGGGGCTTAAAGTGGGGCCAGGGGGCCTGAGAAGGGAGTTTGCCCTGAAAGTTGTAGGTGGAGCAGGCGTTAGTTACGTGAAGGGGCAACAGCGTTCCAGAAAGCGGGAGCAGCGTGTGCAAAGGCCTGGTGGTCAGAGGAGCGTGGGGTTAGGAGGAGGTGCCCCAGGCCCAGGGCCTGTGCGGAGGTGCTGGGTCACGGAGAGCGAGGGGGCCATCCAGGAGGGGTTGGAGCACGAGGGGGACAGGGTCGAGTTATTATTTTTGTAAATGAAGAACAAGCACTGGTTTCAGACTAAGCTGGTATTATTTTCATTTTATAGACAAGGAACTGTGTTATGTAGACATGAGCTGCCCCCACCTCTTTCCCCCTGGGAGCAGGAGAGCTGGGAGGATGGGGGGGGCCACAGGCAGGGTCCTGGAAGACAGACCCCAGGACCCCAAGGGCCAAGAGAGCTGAGTCACCAGCCGAGGAGACGGGCGGAAGGCTCGCCTGTCATGGCTGACTTTAGAAACGCTGAGTTACAAAATAGGGATCTCTATACTTTTTATTGTATTTTCTATCTGTTTTTGAGCAAGTGATTCATGCATGGGGGTTGAGGAAAAAACTTTTAAAAACAACCACCATACAGGGGAAAATAAACCTCCTTCCCGCATTTCAAGGCAGCCTCCCTTCCGAGGTCTCCTTGTTTTTCCAAATAGAAGGAGTGAAGATGCGCTTTCATTTCTTTGCTTCTGTGAGTGTTCCCTTCTCGCTGTTTGGCCCGTAGGTTTTGTTTCTTAATGATAGGCTGCTCTTTAGAATTGTTTTAGACCTGCAGGAAAATTGAGCAGTGTAGAGGGAATTCCTGGACACCCCCCCCCCACACACACACACACAGAGCCTGCTATTATTTGCATTAGGGTGGAGCGTTTGTTACAATTAATGAACCAAATGAATGCATTAGTATTCATTGGTATAGGTTAAATTGTGCCCCGCAAAAGATGTTGCAGACCTAACTCCCAGTATCTGTGAGTGTGGCCTGTTTAGAAATAGATTCTTTGCGGATGATCAGGTTAAGACAAGGCCATTGGGGTGGGTGCTAATCCATTTCAGCTGGCATCCTTAGAAGGGGACATTTAGGACACAAACACACACACAGAAGAAGACCACGTAGTGATGAAGACAGAGGTGGAGGCGATGCATCGGCCAGCCAAGGAACACCGAGGTTGCCAGCAGCCCCAGAAGCTGGAGGGAGGCCTGGGACGGATTCTCCCTCAGCTTCTGCAGGAAGCAGCCCTGCCAGCACCCTGATCTTGGGTTTCCAGCCTGCAGAGCTGGGAGAGAATAAATGTCTGTTGTTTCAGCCTCTCAGTGTGAGGTCCTTGGCATGGCCATCCCGGGAACTCATACACTAACTAAATTGCATGACTTAGATTAAGATACACTCTTGGTGTTGTACATTTAATGGCTTCTCACAGCATAATATCGTGCACCCACTGTTACGGGGTCACACAGAGTACGTTGCTCCCCAAGGTCCCCTGTGCTCCACCTCCCCACCCCTGTCTCCCCCAGCGCCCGGTGACCACAGAGCCTTTCACTGTGTAGCTGGAATCTGGGTGTCGCCTTCTCAGACTGGCTTCCATCACTCAGGAATGTGCATTTAAGCCTCCTCCGTGTCTTTTCTGGGCTCGAGAGACCATTTCTTTTTAGCGCTGACTAATATTCCATCATCTGGCCAGACCGCAGTCTGTTCATCCATCCACCTGCCGAGGAGGGAGCCTTGGCTGTTCCAGGTTGGGGCCGTTAGGAATGAGGGTGCTGTAACGGAGGGTGTGCAGGGCCTCGTGTGGACGCAGGCTGCCAAGGAGCCGGCTCGCCGACCTACTAGGAAGCTAAAGCAGGGGCTGCGCGGCGCTCCCCGCTGGGGACGTCCTGTGGCTTAACCAGCATGCTGTGCTTGGCTATTTAGGTTGTTTCCAGGTTTTTGCCTGAACATTTAATGCTGCTGGCAACATACTCTCAGGTGATTACCGCCACACATGTGTGCATACCTGTGGGATACAGTTAGTGGGACACGGCGGCCAGGAGAATTAATGAACAATATATTGTACCCCCACTGGGTGCTGGCCATGGTTTTGAGGGACTTGGGACCCAGCTGGGAAGGTGACAGCTAAAAGTTCTTGCCCTCACCAAGCTTGCGTTTTAAATTTGCCTTTTAAATTTTGTTCGATGTGGTCACATTGCCTTCCAAAAAGATCCGCTCAAATCGACTCAAATTGTTAAATTGTGAGTGTGTGCATGTGTGTCATGGGGCTATGAGGGGGTCCTGGGTTCCCCTCTCCTCCTGGGCGACGCCTGGCTCAGGTCCCCGGAGGGGCAGGAGAAGCCGATAAGCAAACACGCCAATCACTCGATCCATCGAATTGGGTTAATAAAGCTGCCAGATGGAGAGATGGCTTCGGAAATCCATGTGCCCGGCCGCGTCCAACAGGGACAGTGTTCCAGGCCAGGCGACACCCATTAGGGCCTGCTTGGGTGAGCCACGGGCACATCCAGGGTGGACGGGCCTGTTTTCTGGACCACAGCTTCTCCATCTATCAGGGGCCTCCCTGCTGGCGATGGCACCGGCATGCCAGGCACAAGCATCCCGCCTGGTAGTCTTGTGGTCCACCTATGATGGTCTCACTCTTGTCCAGTCATTCTGTCCTGGGCTCTGAAGACTGAGTGGTGTGCCAGACCCAGGCCCAGCCCTCAGAGAACACCAACATTTATGACATGGATGTGTAAGCAGCGTCAGTGGTTCAGTGGTGTTCTCCCAAGCAAGGCACCGGCAGCTGGTGGATCGGGGAGGGCCCCAGGAAGGTGGGACCTGAGGGGAGCCTGAGATGAGCAGGGGAGAGGGGAGGACTAGTGACCCCAAGGAGAGACACAGGACAGAAGGCAGGGGTCCAGGCAGGGGCCGAGCTGCCCAAAAAGTGGGCAGCTGAGCCTGGTGAGAGAGGAGGGCTGGACAGGGCTGAGCAGCAGGCCCGCTCATGCACACACCGTGCACACACCCAAACACTCCCAACCCCGTGTGTGCACACACTGCACATGCATACAAAAGCACATGCCCATACACCCGTGTCCTCATACCTGTGCACAGCCCGTGCACACATGCACACAAATACACAAGGCATGCACGCACTATACATGTACACTCACATACACTCATTCACACGCTCATATGCACCCTCACGTGCTTGTGCACACACACTCACACACACAAATATACAGTACGTGCTCCCCTTCCACACTCACACAAAGCACACGCACACATTACAAATACAGCCACACAAGCCCCCACCTCCATCTACACACACCTGCACACGAACGCAAGCACTCACGTGCTCACATATACACACGTGTGCTTGCATGCTCACTCCTACACTGAGATGTACACTCACGCCCGAGCACACACACTCGGGGCTGCCGTTAAACCGTCGTTCCTACATCACAAATCCAAGCAGCCCCTTTCAAAATAGCTCATCCTTCGATAAAATCCAGCTTTTTCATCTTGCACACGAATTGGCCAATCTCCACCCCCTCCCTCTCCCCACTCAATAACCAGGTTAAAATAAAAATTGAATTCCAGCATCTGCTTTCAAAAATAACCCACCACACAATCCACGGGTCAATGCAACCTTTCTCAGCTGCTAAGAATTAGAAATACAGAGGCCATGGAAGGAGGCTGGAGACTTGTCAGGGGCAGCCTTATGCAAAAAAATAAAATAAATGCAAAAGTTAGGGGGTATCACGAAGACTCAGCACAGCTGCGTGGGGCGCCACGGAACCTGAGCAGCAGACCACAGCCGATTTTAGGTGGGTGAGCTCGTGCAGTTTCATCTGGTCCTATTTCCTTTAAAGCGTTTATGAAAGGACATGGAGGGTTTCCCCTTCTGTAGAACAATGGTGATTTTTATCCCGCGTGGGGGTGGGGGTGGGGTACTCAGGGGTGTTTATCGAGATCATTTAAATCTCTTAGCCTTGGACTCGGGTAGCTGCATATTCAAACTCATTTACAGATTTTGTTAAAAACAGTCAGCCATTCACATCAAATAATTCCACCTTGTTATTCACCCCCCGAGGAAGGCCGACATATTTTTGGCTTCACACAGGGAACCCTAGCATTTTATAAAGTGTCTTTATTTTTACAATAATCTTTCCTTTGACAAAATCCAATTGTTCATTGTAATAAAGGGATAGCTGTTGGGGGCTTTGGGGTTTTGTTTGTTAACTAAATTGAAAGGTTTACAGCACACAGACCCCGTTCAAAATAACCAGGATCCCTTCTGAAGTCTGCAGGCTCGAGTTAGGGCCTCGCCCTTTCTGGGCTCCGGCCACAGGAGGGCTGTGTCCACCCTAAAGCTTCCCAGCCCTTGAATTTCAACCTTACATGTTAATTTCAACCACTGTCCGTCCTTGCAGTGGAATCCAGTGAGCAATGGGTGAAGGCTCTGGCTTTCTCTGGGGGGCCTGGTGAATCCAAAGCCCCTGGGCCACACTTTCGGTGTCCTGGGCCCACCCACCTCCACCCTATCAATCCCTTGTGCCCGGGGAGGTGGCTCGGCAGAGCTGGCAGAGGCGGCCGCACGCGTGCTGGGGACGGGAGCTCTGGGCAGCGCCCCTTGCCACCCCGCACCCCCGCACCCCCGCCTGCTGGAGGCCGTGCGTCCCCGAGATAAGAAACGAGTCAATAAACTTTTTTCCAAGAAGGGCCGGGCTGCTCCACCCTCCCCTCCCCGTCGCGCCCCCGCCCTGCGCCGGGAAAGGTCAGACGGGAGGCGCATCGACCCGCGCCCAGAGCCAGGCCCCCGGCCAGGCCGCGGCTGCGCTGACCACTGACCAGCGCCGCCCGGGAGCCGCGGGCCGCCGGCCAATGGGAGCGCGCCGAGCAGCGGTTGCCGGGCAACGCGCCAGAGGAGGGGCGGGGCCGGCACGGTAAGGATCGCCTGGATCAATCGGGCGTCCGTGCGCATGCGCGGCCCGCGGCCGGCAGGGACTCTGCAGCAGGCGCCCGGTGGCCATCGATCGCGCGGCCCGAGGCGCTTAATAAGCTCGGAGAAGGGCTTAAAGGAGCTCCCGGTGCCCCCTCCACCGCCTCCCCCTGCTCCCCTAGTAATAGTACCTACAACGACAGCAACGGCCTCTCGCGTTCATCACGTGCTGCCTGAAAATCTCCCAGCCTCCCACCCAAGGGGGTCGGTGGGCGTGGGCTGCATCCCGGAGGTGCCCTCAGGGGCCAGAGCGCCTGTGCGCACCCCACCAGCTGAGCGGCCTGGGCATGGCTCTGGGCCTCAGGGTCCTCACCTGTAACGCAAGGTGAGGTCAGTACCTGGCTGTAGGGCTCTGTGGGGACCCAGCGAGTCTAATTCCCAGTGGGGGACGCTGGGGCCGAGTAGTTCTGGCTCAGAGGCTGCGGGCTTCTTCAGGGCAGCCGCACTCTTGCCTCTCCTGGCTTTTCTCTGTCTGGATTCCTCTTCTTCATGGTATTTACTGAACGCTTCTGGGGAGCTGCGCACCCTGCTAGTTCTTGCACGTAGGTAACGCCCTGGTTCCTAAAAATCCCATGCATTGGGTAAGTTCTCCCCATTTCACAGATGAGGATACAGGGAAAACAAGGCCAGGGCTTCAGGTACCAGAGGCCTCCCTTCCTCCTGACTGACCTTCTCCTCGTCCACCCTCTTTGCTTCTCGGTCTTTTCCCTCCTCGCTCTGCACCCTAGTTTCCCTCTCCTCCTTCCATCTCCCCTTTCTTCTGTTAATTCCACTGAGTTCTTCGGTTTTGAAGCCAAGAGGTTTTCCAGGCACCAGCCTTATAAAGGAGGTCTTTGAGCCCTGGGCCAGACGCACCGGTCAGCCTCAGGTGGACAGGGGCTGAGGCCGGGGAGGAGTTGCAGCCTGCCCTCCCGTGGAGGAGGCGCAGGGCCTGCGGGGGCTGCCTACCACCTTGACGCCTGGAGCGCCCATTCGCTTCCCAACAAAGACCTTCAGCCCTACCCCCACCTGCTGTGTGGCTTTGAGCCCCTGTCCATCCATCTTTAAAAACAGGCATTAATCCCTGTTGGATGAAGCATCCCAGGTGGTGTGAATGAGGTGTGAAATGGAAGGAGACTGGCACCATGCCCAGCACCCTGCACCCCAGAGCTCTTCCCCTGCATTTCCTACCCTCCTCTTCCTTTTTCCAAGGTTGGTGGTGTGCGGGTTTCCTGGGGCAGCTGGAACAAAGCACCACAAACCAGGCTGAAACACCAGAGATGTCTTCCCACCGTTCTGGAGGCCAGAAGCCAAGATCAAGCTGTCTCAGGGTCCTGCTATCCCTGGAGGCACGAGGGGAGGGTCCTTCCTGCCTCTTTGTGTCTGCTGGGGCCCTGTTGCTTGGTACCCCTTGGCTTGTAGGTGCCTACGGCAAACCGTGCCTCTTCCTCCTGTGGACGTGCTCTCTCTGTCTTTGTGTGTCTCTCCTCTCTCATAAGGTCACCAGTCATGGGATTTAGAGGTCACCTTGAGGCAGGATGGTCTCATCTCAACTACATCTGCAAAGATTGTAAGACTGTATTTACAAACAAGTCCACATTCTGAGGTTCCTGGTGAACATGACTTTTGTGAGCAATATTCAAGTTACTGCCAGTGGGTCTAGAGGAACTGGGATAGGAGGATGGTCTTCTCCAGGGTCCCAGAAATTGCTGGATACAAGAGGTTCTGGGCTGAGACCCTGGGAAAATGCTGACATTCACCCAGATGGGCTCATGGGACTTCCAGCAGTCACATGGTCTGTGCCTTTCATGTCATCACAGGAGCATCTTTCCATGTAATTTCCATTTCTCCTCCTCCATCACCTGTACTAGCCAAACCAGCCTTCCAGCCGCAGAACAGACATCACCTTTTATCAATCCCCCTCGCTTGGACAGCAATGCTAGTGTCAGCACAGTCTGTTCTGGCAAATGGTAAAAAAGGACAGGGGAAGTGTAACAGGTTGAAATAACTAGGAATGAGAATGTGGAAAATGAAGCCCTCCCCCCCCCTGCCTCAGGGGGAACCAGCATCCCTGAAACACTGACAAGTGCTCAGAGATGGGGGTGGGCTGCTTCCTCCTCATTTTATACTTTTCTTCTTAATTGAGGTGAAATCCGTATTGTACACGATTCGCCATTTTAAGTGTACAATTTAGTGGCATTTAGCACATTCAGAATGTGTGCAATCATAACCATTACCTGGTTCCAGACATTTTCATCTCCCCAAAACAAAACCCCATCCCCGTGAGCTACTTACTCCCCTTTGTGCAGCCCCTGGCAACCAGGAATCCACTTTCTGTCTCTGAATTTGACTGTTCTGGACGTTTCATACAAATGGAATCACACCATGTGGCCTTTTGTGTCTGGCTTCTCTCACCAAGTACCGTGTTTTCAAGATTTATCTGTGTTATAGCCCCTATCAGAACTTGATCCTTTTTTTTTTAAGAATTAACAAAATTTTTAATTGTGGTAAAATAGCCGTAACATAAAATTTACCATTTTAAACATTTTAAGTTGTTCACTGGCATGAAGTACCTTCACACATCGTGCAGCCGTCCCCACCCTCCATCTCCAGAACTTTCCATCGTTCCAGACTGAAGCTCTGTCCCCATGAAACACTCCCCCCCACCCCCTCCCCCAGCCCCCGGCCCCACCACCCACTTTCTGTCTCTGTGGACGTGTCTCCTCCAGGGACCTCCTGGGAGTGGGATCACACAGGATTTCACTGAGCACCACGTCCTCGAGGCCCACCCACATCATAGCTGGTATCAGGTCTCTATTCCCATTATAGCTAAATAACACTCCCATTATCCATCTGTCCTTGGATGAGTGTGTGGGTGTTCCCACCTCTCACCTACTGTGAGTCAGGAGCTGTGGACACAGGGGATCCTCGGTGACTTTTGGCCCCATGGATTTCCACGTGGCCGAGCCTGGGGCAGTAAGCACATTCCCCATCCCGCCCTACAAGGGACTGCGTCACAAGGCCCAGATGAAGGGGAGATCCTAGGAGGGGTCCCGGCAGAGTCCCAGGTATGGACCCTGCAATCCCAGGTCCTGAGTTGGAATCCCAGCTGGGTGGCCTTGGACAGGTCGCTTCCCCCCCGGGGTGAGCCTCAGTTTCCTCATCTGAAACGGAGGCAGTGAGGTCACTTCCACCACAAGCTGTCAGGGCCGAGCTCCATGATGCAAATTCTGTGCCACCATTACTCTGATTCTGAAATGATTCTTCAGGCTGTCGGCTGTGGGCCCTCGGCGGGGCGCACCCCCTCTCCTGGCTCCTGCTTGCTCAGGGGCATTCCCAGCTCTCTGGTGGCGTCAGCATGCTGTAGTAATTTCTGATTTATTCTGGGCCCCCGAAGAAATACATTTTCTTCAATTATTAATCATTGAGGTGTGAGAGAGACACAGGAATGAGATTAGCTCCCTGACCTTTGGGAGAAGCAGGCAGGGGTAGGGAGGGGGGCCCTGCTCCAGCAGAGGTCAGACGGGGGTCCTGGGGTGGGGGCCGAGACTCCAGGGCGAGGGGGGCACCCGGGAAGAGTCCAGAGATGGGGTCTGGGGAATGGAGTGGGGGAGGGAAGCACATGTCTGGCTTCACTTTTCTTGCCTCTCCTCTCTCTCCCTCTTGGGAGCTGGTGTGTGTGTGGGTCATGCTGACCATGGCTTGAGGGGCCGGACTCAAAGGCAAGAGGGAGCTGGAGGGGGAAGGACCCCTCCGCTAGACCTCAGTTTCCACGGCTGTTGTAGGAAGTTTCCGGCTCTGTCCCCAAAGCCTCCCCCTAAGTCTCTGCTACAAATGCCTCATTTTTCCA
>JAVSCE010005845.1:0-10000 GCA_032199065.1 Smutsia gigantea | reverse complement strand
GGTACGATAAATAAATCCAGTTATTATTTTTTATTGGACAAACACTGTGTATCTGTGGTGGTAAAATTGTAGTAAGATGAAGATAATCAACCACTGCAACAAAAAATATCCACGTCACCATTCTAGAGAGAAACCTTTTGAGATTTCTTGCATGCAGATGTGTACATGTGTGTAAAATAATTGTACACAAATATTGAAGTTTACAGAAATGGCTTCACACATTGCCAGCGACCTGTACTGAAAGGTTAACAGTTCTTTCTGATTGAAAAAGTAGTCCGTCACCAGGGTCAGAAATAATTAGAGAATACTGAAAAGTTTAATAGGGAAAATGTAATCATGGTTCATTGCATTTCTTGGAACTTAAAAAAAAAAAGAACTTTTTATTTCGGAATAATTTCAGATGTACAGTAAAGTGCAAAGATAAGACAGATCCACTCTGTCCCCCAGCAGCTTCGCCTGATGTGAACATGTGGATATCCTACCTCGCCAGGGTGTTTGTTCCAACACAGAAATTAGAAGGGGTGCACGGCGCCCACCTTATAGGCTCGATCTGGACGTCACCAGGTTTTCCCTAAGGTCTTTTTCTGGTCTGGAATCCCATGCAAGATCCACATTGTAATTAGACCTCTCTTCTTTTGGCCCACGATCGTTCTGGCTTTACGTCATGCCAATATACTCCGGGCTACAAACACGCCCGTCTTATAAATAGGGAATTCTCACCTGCACCAGTGAGGATGGCCAACATCCAAAACACAAACAACAACAAATGTTGGCGAGGATGTGGAGAAAGGGGAACCCTCCTACACGGCTGGTGGGAATGCAAATTAGTTCAACCATTGTGGAAAGCAGTATGGAGGTTCCTCAAAAAACACAGAATAGAAACACCATTTGACCCAGGAATCCCACTCCTAGGAATTTACCCTAAGAATGCAGCAGCCCAGTTTGAAAAAGACAGATGCACCCCTATGTTTATTGCAGCACTATTTACAATAGCCAAGAAATGGAGGCAATCTAAGTGTCCATCAGTAGATGAATGGATAAAGAAGATGTGGTACATATACACAATGGAATATTATTCAGCCATAAGAAGAAAACAAATCCAGACATTTGCAACAACATGCACGGAGCTAGAGGGTATTATGCTCAGTGAAATAAGCCAGGTGGAAAAAGACAAGTATCAAATGATTTCACTCATCTGTGGAGCATAAAAACAAAGAAAAAACTGAAGGAACAAAACAGCAGCAGACTCACAGAACCAGGAATGGCCTAACAATTACCAAAGGGAAAGGGACTGTGGAGGATGGGTGGGAAGGGAGGCACAAGGGGGAAAAAGGGGCATTATGATTAGCAGATGTAATGTTGGGGGGGCCTGGGGAGGGCTGTACAACTCAGAGAAGACAAGTAGTGATTCTATAGCATCTCACTATGCTGATGGACAGTGAGTGTAATGGGTTATGTGGAGGGGACCAGATGAAGTGGGGAGTTTAATACCCATAATGTTGCACATGTAATTGTAGATTAACGATATAAAAAAAAAAGATACCATGGCAGAGACCGAGATTGATACAGACACTTAGATTCTTTCCAACTTTAAAACACCAGTCAAAGAACAAGCACCTTACAACGATCTCTGTGTGGTTGTGAGAGATTTTAGACGCCCCCCCCAGGAATGGTTTTCTTCAGTGTAAGACAGGATATGTACAACCTGCTTCATTTTATCTGTCATGATACCCAGCCGTGCCAACCTCAGCCTCCCACTAGACACGAAAAGACACCTCCGTGACCTCGGAGCCAATATATACTTTGAATAGTTTTCGGTCCAATGATAGCATAACTTTATAAGTGTCGCAATTTCACAATACACTTCCATCTTTTTGCAAATGCAGGAGTCTCCATGCTACTCTGCTCTTAAAATCCTGGTAAGTCCCAACTGTGTTTTATGCACATGAACTTTCGAATAATTTTACTCAGTTGTCCTTCACGCTGTATTGGGGAAAAAAAAAAGGATTGGAATTTTGACTGGTATTGAAATAAAAATGTATGGATTCATTTAGAGGAAATTGACGTTTTACATTATTGGGCCTTTGTGCCCAGCAATGGGGGCATCTCTCCCTTTGCTGCATGTTACCTTTCTGCCCTTCCATAGCTCTACGTTTTTTCTTCCTGAAGCCTTTTGATTTTTTTTTCTCATGGCTATTGTGAAGGAATTCTTTTTTTTTTTGTAATATATGTTCTCATTGGTTATTGCCGGCCTGTGTGCCCAGCTCTTGCTCTTTGCACAAGACCATGATGCCGTCTGACAACAGCCATGGGTGGATTTTTCTTATGGCAGCAAATTATACCGACTTTCCAGCCCCAAGAGGGGCTGACTCAAGCATTCTGTCCTCTTCCATTATTAACGCAGACTATTTTCTCATCTTGCCTTTTTCAGTCTGGCAGCACCTCCAGGGTGGCGTTAAACCCCACTGGTGATGCCGATGACTGATTGACTTTCAGTCATCGGCATTTCCCGGAAGGCTTCCTGGAAGAGACAGAAAGAGGGTGTGCTCATCAGAAGGACCTCGATGTCCCGCTCAGCCCTCACTCTCAAAGTGAAGTGGGAACACTCACCTGGTGCAGGCCTCTGCGTTCAGACCTCACGCCCAGCAATCTGCTGCCAGAAAGACACCTTGTCCCCAGTCAAGGCACCTGCAGGTCCCCAGTGAAAAAGCAGAAGACACTGTTGGAAACCTCTTTCTCCCAGGCTTCTGTGTGATTAATAGCAATGCCAGCTGACATGCCTACTTTTTTCCTCCCCTTGAGGGCAGAGCTTTCTAGTTCTGCGTTGCCTACAATTGGTCAAATGTTTTTGGCGTCTATAGCTGGAGCCCCTGTTCCATGTTCTCCAGTCTATTAAGATGGTGAAGTTTGTGAACAGATTTTCTAACACGGACTAATTTCTGCCACCCTGGAACCAACCTTAATTGATGAGGGTGGCTTTTCACCGCAAATGTCTCTGGCTTGGCTTGGCCGACAGTTTACTTTTGCATCTTTGGAGGGCGGAGGGGAGGGTTGGTCTGCAGACTGTCCGACACCTTCCCTCTGGCAGGCTTGGAGTTGCTAGTGCTGCAGAGCAGTTGGGGGCAGCGATATTAATTTCCTGGGGTGGCCGTAACAGAGACCACAAACAGGGCAGCTCGAACAACGGAACTCTATTCCCTCATGGTTCTGGGGCCAGAAGGCCAAGGCCCAGGTGCCGGCAGGGCCGGTTCCTCCTAGAATCTCTGAGGGAGAACCTGTTCCACGTCCTTCCTAAGCTTCCAGGGCTCCAGCACACCCTGGATTCCTTAGGTTGTGGCCATATAATTCAGATCTCTGCCTTTGTCTTTACAGGGTCTTTTAGGGACAGCAGCCACTGGGGCAGGCCCCTCTACTGCCCCCCACTCCAGTACGGCTCACTTCACTAATTGCATCTGCAGACTCTATTTCCAAATAAGGTCACATTTGGAGGATCTGGGTGGACATGAATTTGGGGGGGACAGGACCCTCGTCACCCCCATACAGGGCATTTCTTGTGTTTTCATGCTTCAATTCAGTGGCATTTAACGCATCCACAGGCTGCGACCAGCCCCTCACAAGGAAAAGCCCCTGTGGCTCTGGTTTACCCTGCGGTGCTGCATTGCCCAGGGGTGGGGGTTTTCCCCACGCCAAGCATCTCAGCGACACCAGCAGGGTGTCCTACGTCTGACTCCATTCTGACACTACCTACCTGGAGACCGGTGCAGGGGTGCCCCCACTTCAAGGGCCAGTCGCAGGTCCGGGTTCTCACCTGCACCCTAAATCAGAGGTTCGCTCTGCTGGGATTCAGTTCGGAGCCACAAGGAGTCAGATGGAGACATGCAACTAAAGTCAAGAAAGCAAAGCAAGTTTTATTACGCTCTGTAGCAGAGCGGGCTGCCCCAGCTGGACGGGCTCCCGCTGCTGCTGGGAGGCTTCCGTTACGGGGTTTTCAGCAGGGCAGAGGGGCCCCTGACTGACGATCCCTGGCCTGGGACCCCTGCTCCGAGGGGTGAAGCAGAGATGCAGCTGTGCCCGATGTTTGCAGGCAGTGCCTGGGCTCTGGAGGCTCTCGTGTGGGGAGTGTCTGGACGTTCCAGGTCGCTCCTGGCCCTTGAAACTCCATCTCATTAACTCTGGGGGTCCTTTCTGTCTCACTGGTTTTACCTGATTAACTCTTTGAGTCCTTTCGTCTCGTCCCACTCCGCTCACGTCTGTCTTTCCACCTAACAGTTCCCACGACCTCCTCCTCAGGTTTGATGAATTTGCCAGGACAGCTCACAGAACTCAGGAAAACACTTTACTGACTAGCTCACCCGTTCATGATAAAGGATCTAAGTCAGGAACAGGCAGATGGAAGAGGCGCAGGGCAAGGCAGGGCACGGGGGCAGAGCC
This sequence comes from Smutsia gigantea, assembly GCA_032199065.1. NCBI lineage: Eukaryota > Metazoa > Chordata > Mammalia > Pholidota > Manidae > Smutsia > Smutsia gigantea. Next base: position 5,569 of record JAVSCE010005845.1, on the reverse strand, counting down.
GGGCGCTCCGGGCACCACCTTCCTGCGGTACAGCCACCTGGAAGCCGTGCGAATCCCATCCTCTTGGGTTTTCACGGAGGCCTCCTTGCCTGGCCATGACTGGTCAAATCGGCATGGAGGTCTGGGGCAGGGAGCTGGAAGTTTCCATCCTCTAATCTTTGGGATGTCCCCTGGCCCCCAGCCCAGTCCTTAGATGCTTCCCAAAACTCGATCTGTTAGCATAAACTCAGGGGTCGCTGAAAAGGGCTTGTTAGGAATAACAGAAGATCCTCGGTCTCTCTGATCACTTAGATTCCAAAGTTTTGCGAGTCTGTGCCAGGAACAGGGAATGCTGACCAAATATATATTTCTTATAATAAATCAGCAATGTCACATCACCCAGTTGGAAACCCCATCCCCGTGAGCTCACCCCTACCCCCTCCCCAGCCCGCGGCCCCCACAAGCCCACGCTCTGTCTGCGGACCCACCTGCAGTGGACGTGCCCCAGGAACGGGGTCACGCACTGTGTGACCCTCTGTGTCCGGTGTCTCACTGACCGCCGTGGGTTTGGGGCCCATCCACGTGGAGCACACGGCAGGGCCCCTCTCCCTGTGGCTGCGTGGTGCTCGTGTGGGGTGGACATAGGTCCCTGTTCACCCAGTCGATGGCCATTCGGATTGTTTCCAGCTTTCGGCTGCTGTGAATCGCTCTTCCGAGGATTCGCGGGAACGAGTATTTGTTTGAACACCTCTTTTGAATTATTTTGGGTAGACGCCCATGCCGTCGTCCTCAGGCAGAGTTCTCTGGTGTTTTTCCCTAAGTACTCTGCTGCTTTTGGGGGCCGATTTTGGTAATTTATGTTTTCCCTAGAAAATCATCCATTTCATCCTGCCCTGCAGGTTCATTAGCGTAGAATCCCACAGTGCTTTATTATCGGTATTTATGGTTCCGTGGACTCTTTCATTCCTGATTTTCGTTTGTGTTTCTTCCCTCTCTCTCCTTTTCTTGAGGACACAAGCCCGTTTATCTATTTTAGAGTGCTTTATATTTTTCAGAGAAGCAGCCGTGCGACTTATGTATTAATTCTGCTGTTTCCCCCTTTTCTAAGCCATTAAGTTTGGCTTTTATCTTTATTAATTTGTTTCTCTGCCTTCATTAGTCCTGTTTGGGGGTTGGTGAGCTCTTCGCTGACTGTCTTTGCGTGCACCGTTTCTTTCTTTAGCAATGAAAGCATTTAACGTACCGGATCAGTGTCCCGCCTCACATGTCTACTTCGGAGTTCCCGTTATCATTTTTTCTAAAATACTCTGGAATCCTTTTGACCAGAGAACTGGTTATTTTTAATACTTTGTTATTTATTCCTAGTTTTATTCGTTGTGGTTGACACACACAGCCAGTGTGCCTTCTGCTCTTAGGAACGGGTTGGGGGCGTTTCCTTGTGGCCCCAAGGGTGACTGGCTTTGGAAAGCGTCCATCGGTCCTGGAAAGAAATTCCGTCCTCTGTCCCCGCAGGGGTTAATGCGCAGGGGTTAAATAAAATGTAGTTATTTATACTACATTGATGTTTGTCAGTCTTATTTTCCTGTTTATTCTTTCCTACAAGTTCTGGGAGAAATGGAAGCCAATTGTGAGGCATCCGTCCATTCCTCCCCTTCTTCTCCTTTTGTCCTGAACTGGCTTCTGTGTGATGTGCCAGTCATGGTCCTACTCACCCAACCCTCCACCGTTACCCACAACAACCCCCCACCAGAGGGTGCATTTGTTACAATCAATGGATTTTCTTTTTTGACACCCCGCCCCCCCCCACCCCAAATTGGGAGCCTTTAAAAAAATAAGTGAGTTTATCGCATTTACATTTATTTGTATACCAGAGAGTTCTGGCCCTCCTCTGATAATGTGATTTTATTTCTGTCATGACTCGTGCCGTTTGCCGAGCTTCCTTGAATTATGATCAGTGTTTTCTTGGATAGTTCAATTATTGATCAATGAGTCCTTGGATATTTTTTTCCTCAGGAATTTGGGAAGAATACAGCGTTTTGTGGGTCTGCCAGTAGTTGTTTTTAGATTATAGTCACGTATTTTCCAAATAAGCAATTTTGTTAATAGAACCGTATCTATTGACTCCACACCCATGAATAATCTTTAGCTGCACCCCTAAAACACTCAATTTTTGTGGGTCTGACCTAGGATTTTATCCCAGTTTTTTTTTTTTTGCCATTAAGTTAATATGTTTTTACATTGTGTATCGACTCTCAACACTTATATTTGCTATCTGTTTCATAATCACATTTTCAACCATTATGCATGCCCAGTGCAATGTTTCAATGCTGCCGTTGCTCACCGTGGTTATTTATTTGGGGACCTTGTTTTGTTTTGGTTGTGTCTGCAGCCCACCCCCCACCCATCACACTTTTTAGGAAGGACAAACAGGTGGCTCATTTCCTGACTTCCGCCAAAAATGAGTGGCGGCCCGCCTTCCCAGGGAATGGCGTTTGGTTAGGATGGCATTAGGATGCTCTCCCATCCAAGCATCTCTGCTTCTGTTTTCTCCCGCCAGCTTTATGAGGTATACTTGACAAAGGAAATCGTGAGCTAGTTGACGTGTACATCCCAGTGATCGTCTATACACACGCTGTGAAAGGTTTCCTCCCAGCTGCTAATGAATGCGCCCTCTGCCTCCCGTGTTTATCTTCGGGTGTGGGCCTGATTTAAATTGTGAGGGTGTAGAGAAACCTGAAGCTATCCTGATTTTTTTCTTGCAGTGGATGTTTGTTTTAATGAACTTAACTTTTTAGAACAGTTTCAGATTTACACAAAAGCAGTTAGAGACCGTTTGTCACAGTGAACGAATGGATATTGATACATCATTGATAAAGTGAAGTGCATACTTGATTTAGGAGCCTCACTTTCCCCTAAACGTCCTTTCTTTCTGCCCCCAAATCTCACGTGACCTGAAGTCCTGGCCTCAGGCTTCTCCAGGCTGTCACAGTTCCTCAGATTGCTTTGTTATTTGTTTGAATCTGCATTCTCCTATTCAGACCCTTCTGTTCGGGAACACGGAGGCCCTGTTTTGTCTAGTTTTGTTCTCTGCCTTCCGAAATAATCCAACCAGCTAGTGATCTGCACGGATTCGATCTGTGATGCCGATTCTCATCTATATCCCATCTGACGGTATTTGGGATTTCGTTCTGTCGTTATTTGCTCCTTGCCATTTGTCCACCTTAGCCCTGCCAGACCAAGTTCTCCTCTCACTGTCTCATCCTGACATGCACTTTATCTTTCCTTTTTTTTTTTTTTTTATAAAACCCACATCTTCTTTCTTTTCTCTGACAGCACCCAGAACACTTGTCTTCTGTTTTCTGGTGTGGACCCCTTTGTGGTATTTGGTCCTGCAGGCAGCTCTCTCCTCCTTGAAGGTCCAAGGTCTTCTCGTTCCTCTCACGTTCTTTATTCTTATTTTTAATTATCCTTACATGAAGGCAGGTCTGCGGTGACTATTTTTTGCTGGGAAATAGTGTTAGAGGGCTCTTGGGGCGTCTCCTGACTGTGGCCGGCTGTCCTGCGTTTGAGCACGAGAATTCTCATCCACTGCTGGTCGGGGAATAAGTCGGTTCAACGGCTTTCCAAGACTGACTGTATGGCCCATCCTACGTCCCAGTGATCCCGCTCCTGAATGAAAACCTCAGAGGGACAGGAGGGCTGATGTCCACAAAAAAGACAGACGCAATCGATCCTAGCAGATTTGCACGTGACAGCCCCCAGTGGGGCACGACTTGAATGTCCATCCCAGCCAAACACCCACAGTGGGATGGATACACACATGCTGGCGCCCTGGCACCACGGACACTATAGAACAATAAGAAAGCACAAACCACCAACATCATTTGGGGAGCTCTAGGACGGCCTGTTAAGCAGACATAAAAGAGCACGCACACGCTCCTTATATATGCATTTAAAGAACAGGTAAAACTAATTCTTTGTGTTGGAGATCTGCATGGTCCTTACCTTCAGGGGGTGTAGATGGGCTGGGGCCCAGGGGAGCCTCTTGGGGTAAAGGAAACACGGTGGGTCTTCACTGAGCGGAGATTTCGTCGGTGTGCCCGTCCGTAGTGTGCGTCCTGTCTTCAGCTATGAGTCCCCTTCCCGCCATTCAGCCTTCCCAGGGAGGGGGCGGGGGCTCTGGGGACAGGGCTGGTCCTGGGCTCATTCCCCATGATGTGTCGGTCAGCTCCTGGCTTGGCCTTCTGTTTACCCCGAAAGTTAAACAGCCCATTCAGGCATAGCTGTATCCAGCCTCTGACACAGAGGTAGGGGGTTTGCCTCATCTCAGTATGAGGGTGCCCTTCTGTGAAGAGCAGAGTAGCAGCCCAAAGGCGTCCCCCCTCTGGACACATGGCAGGGGGACTCACAGAGGGGGCTGGTCAAGGCCCCTGAGATGGGGGTGGCCCTGGGGTCCCAGGGCCCCAGGTCCTCACAAGGGTCCCTATGAGGGGGGCAGGGTCAGAGAGACGGGAAGGCGCAGCCCTGCCGGCCGTGCAGACGGAGGAGGGGGCCCTGAGCTGAGGCCGTGGTGCCTCTAGAAGCTGGAAGAGGGGGACACGGTTCTCCCGGGGCCCCAGAGGAGCCGGCCCTGCCCGCCTGGGTTCAGCCCCTGAGACCCGTGCCGGACCCCTGATCCCAGAACCATGACAAAGTGCATCTGTGTCTCGCACTGCTAAGTGTGTGGCTGTTTCTCACGGAGGGAGCACTGTTTAGGGAAGTACCCCCGGGCACGGGGATGGTGAGTCTGGCTGTCACCAGAAGCCACACAGGGAAGACTTGGTTGGCAGCGAACATTAGATTCGCGGTGCACCCCTTCCCAGCATGGTCTCCCACTGGGCAGCCTCAAACGGCCACGGATGGGCTCCAGGCCAGCTGAGGGGTCTCCGGTCAGCCCTGGGAGGCGCTCCTCCCCTGTCATTGTGACCAGGAACCAGGACCACAGAGTATGAAGACCCAGCTGTGCCCTTTCCCTGCTTTACAAAGAGGCCTGCAAGGCAGACCATGCTGTGTGTGCGGGGCCGTCAGCCGGGCTCAGCTGAGATGAGAATGGGCCCCTTCCCAGGGCCTTGAAGGCCAGGTGTGGAGGCGCTTGACCTTGCAGACGGGGCGGTGAGCTGGGGGGCTGTGGGGCCGGGAGCGGGGAGGCCGGCTGCGGGAGGGGGGCTGCGGGCAGGCTGGCTGCACCCCTCTCCCGGACGGATCCGTGCTCCCAGCAGATCCATGCGGGTCGATGCAAAATTAATTAGAGTAATCAACTCGGCTGTACCACGGAGAACAGCCACACAGGTTTGGGCCACTAATTGGTAGGAGCTGACAGTGTGTCCCCCGTGTCTTCAAGGTATTAACACTCCTACCCCTCAGTAGATTAATTACCTTTTTTGCATCTTCCACCCCATACATTGCTCCTGGACCTGTCCGTCCTGGGGATGAGGCAGGGGGTAGAAGAGGGGGCTTGGAAGTGATGACGTGCGGCCTCACTGGGGGTAGGACTCACGGGGACGACTGTCCACCTATCCGTCTGTTCATCTGCTCATCCATGCATACGTGT
>JAVSCE010005844.1:0-71367 GCA_032199065.1 Smutsia gigantea | reverse complement strand
ATTGAATCTTCCAGCATTCTAGAGACATTCATGTGTCAAAAGTACCCCCCTACAGCCCAAGGTTATACATCACAACTCCTCAGATTTCACTACAGTTTATTACAGTGAATAAACACCCACGTGGCCCTGAGTGCATATTCAATTTACGAGCATCAGAGGAAGACAGATTTAGAAACATTAAAATGTAGCTTCTATGTTTATTATGATATGTAGCCACATAAAAAATAATGTACAGAACACCTTGTCCTACAAAACTGCTGTGGGGAAATCTTTGACTAGAAATTATCACAGTTTGGCAACATTAGATTAGACATGAACATGAATTAAAGATATTATTAATTCATTTGAAAGAGCTGAATATTTAAGAAAGCTCTTTCTCCCAGTGGAAACAAAGATGGAGAACTGTCAAATAACTGAGTTGTTCAGAATTCTGCCTGGCTTCCAGAAATTGAATTAGGAACAGATGTTGGCCCACACTGTGAAAATGATCTTATTAGTCAACGTTTCTTTAAATGAAACACACAATGACAAAAATGATTCTTTAGTGGACTCCCAGTCAAAGGCAAAGAAATATTAGATAAACATCAGATAAAAATATGCCACAGTCTTCAAATTTCAGAAGTAGATACTAGCAGTTTAGAGGCATTCTTTTCTGCGAAGCTTAGGGAAAAAAAAACTGCAGTTCATTTTTGTGAACATTTTGATAAGTAACAAGAAGTGTCTGATAAAAAGATTAGACATTTGAAAGAGGGGTTAAATTTTATTCTTTTCAGTTCAGTTTCAAACCTTGTATATTTATTTTTGGTTGGTTAGAAGCACTAAAGCAGACTCTCACTTAAAGGATTTAAATAATTAAATAGTATGTGGTTTTACAAGAGGGAGATATAAGAAATGAATCATTTTACTTTATATTTACATTTATTATCTGTGTAATTTTTAAGCTTTTGATATTAGGAACAAGTTAATTTTGTTTACTCTCAGCATTTGAAATAATTTTCAGGCCAGTTGGATATATAAGTGTTTGGTTGAGTATAAGGGGTTGTCTTGCAAAGGAGAATGACTATTTTTTGGATGCTAAAATATGAATGAAGAAAACATATCATATGGCATTGTGCCATAGCTCCCTATATAAAACTTTTGACACAGTTGGTTCTCAATAAATGTTCCTTGATTTTATTGGCAAGCTATTACTCTACAGAGGGTAAGGTAAGTTTAGTAGTTCCCACCAGGGGGCAGCAAAGGCTGTAGGATCTCAAGATCTGGCAGTAGCTCTACCAACTAACATGGGTACAGTCTTGCACTCTTCATTTGTGCTGGGTGTGGTCCTCGGCTGAGAGTGCACATCAGAATGGTCTAGGGAGTTTTGAGTCATAATCTCTGGGGGAGGGGAGCATGCAGAGTTTCCAAAAATGACTGGTTATTCTCATGCAGAAGAACAGGTCTCCAAGATGAATGCCTACTTTCCCATGGGCTGGCCTTAGGGAACTGTGAAAATATTGGCCATTAGATACAGGGCTTTCAGTAGTTTGTCTTGGGATATTTGGTCTCATCTTCTCTGGTTACATGACAGGAAGGAGGATGATACAGCCTGAACCGTTTTCCTGAGGTCCCCTAAGTATTCATATTTTTAGTGGTAAGGAATATACTCTGAGCTGAAGCTCATTAGACTTGCTTCTGTTGTAAGTTGGCCCACAAAGGCCTCTGATTATTCTCTTTTGCTCTGGCTCTCTAGTTGAAGTTGTTCCCATGCTTTTAACTTAAGCCAGTGGTTTCAGGATTCACTCAAATAAGAAAATGCTTTTCTCATTTGTTTCCTCTTCACCAAGTTCTTAGTTTTTGCATTGAAATCATTAATGGTAGTTAGGGAATATGGTTCTGATTCTATCTTGGATATACAATTTTTTTTGAGGTGGAGTTTCTTGAAAATTAGCATTCTTCTCATTATGCTGGACTCAGAAGTGCGTAATTTATTCTTTTGGTCTTCCAAATTCAAGTGTAAAAAAAATGGTCTTCCCATTAGTATCTTAGAGATCAATCTACAGTGCTTAAACAAGAATTGAATAAAGACTGTGGACTAACACACAGTTAATAAACATAGCATTTCTTACAAGATAGGGTTTATTTTCTGGGCCAATGAACTTCATTTTATCCAAAAATAGACCCCCAAGAAGATGAGTACTATATTCCCCTCTTATTATCAATTAGCCTTCTTGAAACTCTGTTTGGAGTATTGCAACATACTCTCCCAATTAGGTTAAAGTGTTTGAGTGTGGTAAGATGTCTTTGGAAGGTTTTACCAAAAAGGGACGGGTTCAATTTGTATTTAAAAGAGAGGAATCTGTTTTGTGATGTTCAGATCCTCTTACGGTAATCAGAGGACAAGCAACATCAACTGAGAAAGTAAATGGCCGTCTCAGAGAGAGGCAATGTTGCCCGGGCTACGAGAACAGTGATGGTGATGGAGAAAGTAGACATATTTAGAATGTACTTTGGAGACCCTAGATAAACCAGGTCAATTTTTGTATGCTAAGTTGGGATGGAGGTGGGGGGTACTGAGTAATTCTCATAATACAATGTGTTTCATTAGGATTAATTAATGCATTCACTGGGTGAACAGGAATGTTCTTCAGATTTCTCATTTCTGTGTGATCCAATTACCTAATTAATGACAATATAGATCAAGAGTATTATATAAAATAGCAAGAGGTATTTTTCCTAGACTGGAGCAGACAGTCAAAGTGAGCAAGACACATTGGCTCAGCAGGCAACAAGAAGCGGGTAATGAGTCATTTCCTTCCTTAGCCCAGAATCAACAGACAAATTCACTGTCTCTTCCTTGTTAAGGGGGCTTCCCACTCGTGAAATACAAGAGGCTTGACCTTAGGCACGTGACAGCTCAGAAGGGCCACCAGGGTGGAGGGTAAAGGGGAGGATGTTAGAAGAATATAATCACTGACCACATGAATTGAAAACAAAAGCCAATTAACAGGCTGCTGGTTTCATTCTTCTCCATTTGCATAAACTTGAGAACTTCCAGTATTTAACAGATTTGGGATTCTCAAGTAGCCTATTTGAAGGTCAAAGACTGCCATTTCCAAGTGGATGTCTTCCTGTTAACTTGGATGAAATACATGAATGCTTACATTGCTTATCTGCTCCTGCCTCTTTTATCCAGCTCCTCCTGAAAGTTACCATACTTACACTAGCCTAACTCACCCTGCTTGGCAGTTGACAGCTGCCCACTTTTGTTGTTTTAGAGGCTGCAGTCATACTGACCATTTAGTTGCCAATACAAAGTTGACAGTGGTCTCTAAAGGTTTTGGATGTGGGACTGACTCCATACTGAGCATAGATAATTAATGTGCTTTTTAGTCTGAACACGGTTTCTGTTCAGGCTAAGAAAATACAGTGCTACATTCCTAAATTATCACCAGGTTTTTGTTTCATTTGCATTAACAATGCAAACACATCTTGAAGTACAGCTTAGCCAGGAAGTCATACTCTGCCTATACAAATTGAAAGTGATGGGTATGTCCTTCTGCAATTACTCCTCACTAACCCCCAGCCACCATTCTCCTGTCCTAGGACAGTTCCAGGCAGCTACAAAAGGTGAATTTGGTAATGTGTGCACAGGAGGAGTGCAGCACTGATTTGAAACATGGGAGATATAAATTGAAACAGCAAAAACAACAGAAAACTGTTAACAAGGACCTTCAGGCCTGAACATTGCAATGGACCTGAGACTTTTCTACCATTAGTGCATGAGTTCTAATACAAAGAAAGGGCACTTCTATTATAAGATGTGGCCAAATAGCATGGCATCTGCCCTGGCTTGCAGCATGGAGAAGGTGCGCTGGACAAAACAGAGAAAGATGATGCTAATGAAAATCCAGCCAGGAGGAGTTTACCAAACTTACTTAGAAGATGTTGAAGTGAACATGTGAGTCACACTCTATCTTTACATTTAAATAAAATGCATAGTGTGGGTTAATTCATCTTTAACTAAACCAAAAAATCTAAAGTCCAAAAGCACCAGATAGAATACTGCTAAAGGAAAGGGGGTGGATTCAACCAACAACTGCAGTCATATTTTCATGCCCAGAATGTGTTTCATCCACACAGATTGGTCTCTTGCAGAATAAAGAATTTTGGTGTCTGTGCCTACCACAGTTAAGTTATGCAAATACAGAAGCCAAGTTTTGGCAGACTGTTTATTTGCATTTTCCTTAGGAACATTTCAGGCACCCAAGCAATAATTTTGAGGTTTGGGTAAAAAATACTCTACAAATATGTGATTACATTTTGCCTTTAAATACACAGACTCAACTCTAGTTACAGTTGAGAGTACTTTGAAATGGGAGCCTGAAGGATTTGGTCAGGATACTCTCAGTGAGAAGGGCAAAGCTGAGACTTATATTTTTAGGACAGGAGAGGTGAAGAAGGTCACTTGGGACAATGTTCTGAGTAAATGGAAGAACTTAGCACATTTCAACTTGCACCTTAATTCATGACCTACAGTCTGTCTTTCAAATGGTATATTAAAATGTAAAGCCAGAGTAACAAGAAAATTTTGGGTGTGAAATAAAGCCATGTCACATAAAGAGCACTGTCTCTTATACATGTCCCAAAAAGGGAAAAAAGGTCCTAGTGGAAATGTTGAATGTCTTAGCCATGTGAAAATATTTAATCCAGAAATGAAATGGTTTACTGAATAATTTCTAAGAAGTGTTTTACTCAGATGGCTCTAGAGGACATAGATTTGCAGATTATAATTGCAAAATTGCCTATAAAGACATCTGACTCAGGAAATGATTTTCTAAAAGTAATTGAAACTTAAAATTAAATGTGGTCCCAGCAGAATGCAATTAGCAAAATCCAGTAGGTTAAAAAATTTTACAGAACAAGTGAATCCTTTTTCTCTACAGAACAATAAAATGGAATGAGGAGTGAACCTATACACTAAAAGAGACTTAAGATATGTATCCATCAATTTTAATATATGAACTTTACCTGGAATTTGATTCAAATAAACCGAATTGTAAACAAAGTTGCACATCGCATATAATGACATTTAGAAAATGTGACACCGACAGGATATTTGATAATATTAAACAGTTAATTTTATTCAGGTGTGATGATATTTAAAACAAAAATTCCAATTATTTGGAGGTACTGAAATCTTTATAAATAAGTTAATGTTTTAGACTCAGATTTTTGGTCTTCGAAAGAAAGTCAGTGGGAAACTTCTAAAACACCAGGATACTTGATTTCTTAGCCTTTACCTAATTTAGAATATTTTTTAAATTCCTGTTGGGAACAACTTTTTTTTTAGTTTTGGTATTTACAAATGATGATATTCAGAGGAAAATAATCCTTACCATTAACAAAGTGAATAAAAGAACCACACATGTGCTTTGTAGAAGAAAATCCATCTTAGATATTTCTACTTTGATTCAAGACAGTCAGAATATTCCCAAGTGGCCTATTTTTCCATTTAGACCTGTTTCTCAACACCATCAATGTACACTAGATGTTTTCTGACTTCTAAGAGGAGATGCCCTTTAATGCCCCTTCCAAATTCAGGGCCATTGTACATGGATGTCACCTGGCTGTGTGCCTGGAAGACAGAAAGGTAGACATTTTAATTGGGGTTTTGTGGGGTCATCTTGCCAGATGAGTGTCTATGGTGATATCATAATTCTGGATTGGGGAAGAAACTCAAGTCCATCTGCAATACTGTGATGGTGAACAGATAACATTCTCTATACTTCATGCAAAACTTCCTCTAAAGTAAAATTGCCTCACTCTCCCTCATTTGATTTTCTATGTTATTACCTAGGGGACATTATATAGCTTATGCAGCAAATATATATCGGTTCAATATTTATGTATATAAATACAGCAGTGTATACATTCAACTTCAAAGGGTTTGTTGCTGGTGGCTTAAAAGGGGGCATCACTAGAATAAACTAAATAAGAGAGTAACAAATCAAATGGAAGCCCAGCAGAATCCAGAGACTTCACAGAGAAAGAAAATAAAATGTCACATGACAGCAACAAAAAATAAAGGTCACAGTCAGTAGAGGCTGGGAACCAACCAGACACATCACAGGCAGAAGAACCCAGCTAGTTACTTAACTTGCACATTATGGGTCTTTGAACACAACATAAAAAAGAACTGGGAACTGGACAGAAGGATAGAAATGGGGTGGAAAAGCATCTGGAATCTGGAGACTGGACAGAATTCCCAGAGGGAGGCCAATAAGTGATACTTGGGTGGTTATGATGGATGAATCCTGGATCTCCTCGCTCATTCCTTTAGTAAAGATTACGGAGTACTTCCTGTGTGCCCTGCACCTTCCTAGGCATTACGGAGGCAGTGACGAGCAGACAGTCATGAGCCGCTTATAAATTCCGAAACTGATGGTTTGTGTCCATCAGTTATCCTGCATTCAGGAATGACTGGGCGCTCTCTTGCACGCATGAAGGCTCACTCTGCAGGCTGGTCCTAGATATGCAGGACAACCAAACAAACGTGCGCTGCCGCATAGCTAAAGAAGCACCAAAAGTGGACACAACTTCAGTGAAAAGCTGACAGCTCCCTTTCCCCACATCCAGACACAACTCCTTGGATGACTCACGTTAGTATCACTCCCATTACAGAGAGTGCAAAGTAAACATTTCTAAATCTACAGGGGGCAGTTGCAGAGGATGGACAGGAAAAGGATTTGCTTGCTTTCTTTTCCATTTTTTGACCTTTCTCTTCCCCTTTCTATATTTTCTCATGCAAACGAGCCTTGAGCAGCTTGAGTAGTTTCTGTATACAAAAATCAGGCACAGAAGATACAACAGAGAGCAAACAAAGGCAAAGGAGACACATATCTGAAGATGAGCTGCTTGTTACATATGTTTTGTATCAATCAAGAATCCCCACAGATTTGGGAGGAAATAAAGGATATGACATCTAAGTTCTGTGAAGGAAGTAGCCATTTCTATTTGGTTTTGCCACTGGATTTCCTGGGATCTAGCATATTTTCTGGTACATATTAATAACTATTGATTGAATGAATGAATGACAATGACAGAGGCTTTACCACTGGCAAAGAAAATGAAGGGCTATATGAAGATGATCATCAGTCTTGTAGTCTTGCCTTCCTTTCATCTATTTCCCATCTATTTCAGTCTTGTTGTATGCCTCTCTAGAGACTCATGCTTTTTTGTATTCTCAGTCTTATATGTTAAGCTAGACAGATTTTTTAAAACTCATGACACTATTGGAGATAGTATTAGATACATGCATTTAATGTACATAATGTATCAGTAGGGTTCTATATATACTTGGGCTATTGAATTGAGAAATTTTCCCTCCCCACATTAGTAAGGATTCAAAAATAAACCCAATGAGTATCATGTCACTTCTCATTAATTCAGGAACTGGTTATCTCTTCAGAGAATTATCAAGATTCTGTGAAGTTTTCCATTTAACTAACTAGACAGGCTCACCAGGGACCAGTCTAAATGACAATGGCTCGTTAACATGTAGGCATATAATGCACTGGAATCTTTTATAAAGGGGTCTGGCATGAGATGATAGGAAGACAAAAAGTAAAATGCTTTGGGTGACTTCTTTGAAGGTTGTCTCCTGTCCCTTGGTGTCTCACAAACCCAAAGCATCTTGGTGTGCCTGCACATTTCCTGTGCCCTTTCTCCCCCTTCTGTCTGTGCCCTGGTAGGGTACTGATGGGTCAGAGACTCGTGCGTGAATTGGTGCTGGATGGTCAGAATAACTGTGGCAAAATATGAGACCCAATTTGGAATGAAACATGCATCTCCTGTGGCCAGAATCCCACACAAGCATTGGAGAGATACTCTTGTCAAATGGAAGTCCTGCAGATGGACATTAGTATGGCAAAAATTTCAGAATCAGAGTTGATTCTCAAATTCTCAAATACTTCAGAACTGTTTGACTTTAAGTGGGTTATTTAGCCCAATTTTAAAATTTATTTATCTCCAAGAGTGGGTAATGATGCCAAATTCAGACAAGTGAGAGAATCAACTTTGCTAATGCATTTACAGTGTTCAACACAGTACTTAGCTATGGTCAGGGTGCAATAGATGCTAGCGAATATTATTTTCCCTTCAGTAGAAAAATAACTATTTTGTTATAATAAAATAATTCATTATAATTATGATCACCCTTCAGTTCTCTCAGATTATTTTGTTCCTAGCTAACAAATGAGTTTGCCTTCATTGAAATCTTGTAACGTGCAGATGTAATGTTCTTTCTCACTGGTCTGGAAGACATTTTTTTTAAGGTCAATTATTATGGGTGCTTAAAATATTGATTTAAAGGGATTTTTGGAAATGATCTAACCTGTTGATCTGCAGGTGAGATTACGCTGAAGCGATGAGGCTACACAGGGTTGAGGGTACCAGTCAGTGACAGCTCTGATGGCCGCCCAAGCCTCCACCACAGTGTCCACAGAGACTATCGCCCAGTTCAGGGAAGTCCTGATGGGCCTATACAGTTGACCCAAGATGAACTCATGCATTTTTCTTTCCTATTAAAATGAATTTATAATACAGAAATGTTCCAACTTGAGGTTGATATTAGACCTGAGAGGGCGTGTTGAGGGCCGAGCAGCATTGTGCAGCCCACGCACATGTAGTGGGAGAGAAAAGCAGCCAGTGCAGGGAACAGCCTGGAACTGCAACCCTACTGCCTCTCCCCACACCCCTCAGTTTTGCTTCTGCTAGTTGGGATGGGTTTCTGCTACCATAGCCAAAAGAAGGCAAGGACTAAATTAATAATCATGGTGGTACATACCAAATAAGTATTTAACTGGAAATTTATACCTTATTAATAGACACTCATTAATGTAACTTGGAATTGGGTTTCACAAATGTTGGCATTTTAGATGTATTCTTGTCTTTTATAAAATAGAGCCATCTGCTAATAACTCTGATCAAAGCGTAAAGTATTACTTAAACTAAACAGAGATTTTGAAAGCAAGTATGAAGAGAAAGTTTAATTTTCAAACTGCTTTTCCCTGCAACTGATATTAGCCAGCATTTTATCTTTAACAGGAGCAATTCCAAAGAAAAATATTTGCCAGCTAATCGAAAGGCTAGCCATTATGGCATGATTAACATCTACGGGAAAAAAGAATCATCGAATTGCTACATGTTACAATCAGTGTATTTGATTGTCCCTATGAATACCTGGGATATTTAACTCCTCATTTTCTTCAGTGGATTATAACCATATCTATACAAAATAGGAATTCAACACAATAAATATTAGTTTCCTACTTTTGCCTACTAAAATATTTTTCTAATAATAACAAGTCTTTATCTTTCATTTAAAACATTTTGCTCTTAACAAATAACAGTTTTCACTTTATTAGTTTTGCATCCCAGTGACTCTGAATGACACGTGGGGAGAAAGAAGAAGCTGGAGGTTTGGGGGTGTCAAAACTTTTGAGTTGCATCACCACCAGCACCAAATGCTCCCTCTGGGAGTTGAGTCTGGGAGAATTCTTTACCGCCCTTGATCTGTGACCCTCAGTGAGGCCCTTGTCATCACTCAGCTCTTTTCTACGGCTTTTCCATATATACAGTGGGAATGGGAGAAATGGTTTCAAAAACTGACGTTTTCATTTGGAAAGTTCAAAGAAATGAAGACATTACTTTTATAAATTTAATGTTTTCTCAGTAAGACGGCTAATTTTTCAGGTTGAAAAATGAATTCTCTTAAGAAAGAAAGTGCAGTTAGATTCATATGGTTTACAATATTCATACTATGGCTGCATTTTAGGAAAGCACCTGAGAGAGTTCGGTGTTTCTCAAGCCAAAGCAGACTGTGCCCCCAGGATGTCCTCATGCAGATAATGTCCTTTTCTAGCCAAGTGTTAAGGTCTGTCGCTTGGCGTAATAAAGCCCCTGGAGAGGCAGTAGAACTTGACTGCCTGGCTACTTCTTCACCTCTGCCAACCAGTAATGATTAGTTTATTTCTACAAATTGCTAATTACATTTAACTAGGCTTTTGCTTTGAGAAGAGGAAACCCTACCCCATAAAGAAAGAGATGCCATTTGAACAGCTGCAGTGTTTGGTACCTTATCACACTTCTCTTCTCTGGTAGAATACAGAGCTGTATCTCAAAATGTACAGGTAATGGGCTGTCTCCAGACCACTGAATCAGAATCACTCAGCAGTAGGAACCTGCCAATTTGATTTTCAGATAAGCTTTTAGGTGGTTATTAAGCCAAGTGAAGTTTGAGAATCACTGATTTGGAGGACGTCAGCATAAAGTCCTCTCCAGATACAGCTGCTTTATTGAACCTTTGGATTTCCCTTAGGTGTGGCTGCCTTGTGGAGCCTGAGATGAATCTGCCTAGCTCTGGAGTGCATCAATAAGACGTCCTTCATGGTATCCAGGTCTTCCAACATGTCTTTATTTCCATTCTCTTAATGTCCTTCAGTGGGTCCTAACATGTGTTGGAGAAAGGAGTATCATTTATTGGGCAACATCAAGCCCTCAAATACAAATAAGTAATATTCCCTTGTTTTAGCCTAGGAGAGGAAAGCGTATACCAGCTTATACCAAGTCAGTGTCCATCATCCACGTGTGCCCATCTGTCCTCTCTGTTCCTCCACAGCATTCCTGAACATCTGTGATGAGCAAAGTACTAAACAAGCATCACTGGGGATACTCAGGTGCATCAGACACATCCTCAAAGGAGCTTAGAACCCCTGGGGGCAATGATATAAACAGGGGCACTGGGTTTGCACTGAGGTGATGCTAACATGAGCAGAAGGAGTCACTATGAACCTTGAAGGATTATACTTGGACACTTGGCCACTGGTGAAGTTTTGGGAGGTCACACTTGAATCCCTACACTGTTGCCTGCGGCATTAGAAAGGCTTACTAGGGCCTGAAGACAAGAGAACCAGCACAGGGAGAAAACATTCTGTGTCTTCTGTCAGGGATGAGAATTAGCCAGGTGGATTACATCAGTGGAGCTCCTCTTCTTAGTCACGGTATCCTTTTTACTATTTGGATGTAATCCGAGTGAGTGGTTCCCCAAATGGAAGTGAGATGGTACTTGACACAGACAGTGGCAAGAACTCCAGCCTCCACACTTGCCAATTGGCATGGTTGACCTCTTCTCAATCTGGAAATTCAGAGCAAGGAGGGATGGATCTGTGTGGGTTGAAACAGTCCCTTCAGGATCTGCAATAACCTGCCTCTCACTCCCACTGTTTTTAGGCAGGTCTTCATCAAACTCTCCAGACAGGAACCTCCCCACTTTTATCTGAAGGCAAACAAATAGGACATCTACAGCGAAGATACACATGACCTCTTGGTTACAGATTGTTTTTCAATATTATTACATGTAATACATATACACTGCAGAACATTAATGAACACTGTCATACAAGGAGAAGAAAGTTTTCCTTCAACAGTTTAACAGTTTTTAGTGTTTAATCCCTTGTTATTTTTTTCCTGGCATACACATTATGCAAACACATTCATATCACTTTTCACAAAAGTGGGACTCTTTGCCCTCACTTTTAGTATTTGGACTATTTTTAAATTTAACCCCATATTCTAAATATTTTCCCCATTGTTTAATATTCATCCTTGGCATTATTTTAATGGCTGATAATGGCACATTACATATGAATGTAATATCTGTGTCAACAGTTCTCTATTGCTGGACATCTAGGTTATTTCTAGTTTTGTGTGAGTACAACCAGATGGATGAGTTTGTAACCATATATATTTCAAAGTGTTCAAATGTCCAGCCAAAAGATCAAAATGATTCTTTTGAAACAGACGTACAAATTGGTTAATGGACTTAATGTTCTGGCACCTCAGTGGTTAAAATCTTAAAAACCAGGCAGTGTGTTAGAGAAGACAGTCCTAGGTTTTCAACTGATGATAAAACATGTAATAATGCTCTTTAAGTGGAGTGAATTTTTCCAGTTTGCAAAGTGGACTGAGTAAATAAGAAACCAGGCAAATAAATGATTGGTAAACAGAGAGGTTCAGGGAAAATCTGGCTTTACTGTGATTAATGGCTTCCAAGTGGAAAAAAGTAGTATGCCTGGCAAGTGTTTAACAATCATAAAAAAATGGCCTTCCTCTGTCCAGCAAATAAAGCTTTTTAAATGCCCTTATTTTAAAATTACTGTATCAAATCATGTTGTTTTTATTTTGGAATCTTTTGAAAGCTATGAAAAGATACGTTTAATAAAACCTCTTTAGAGAAATCATAATCAGCATTTCTAACCAAAGAACAATTGTGGGAGGGAGAATTCTTTTCAGAAATACAAAGAACAATGCCAAGTTTTGATATTCAAAGGAGTCGTTAAATAAGGCACAGAAACGAACTGGGGGGAAAAAACAAGTTATGAAATTTTCTCAAGTTTCTCTCAAGTCAAAGAAAGTATCTTGCAGCATTTAATAGCATGAAGATTAGGCTTGGATTTTTAAAATATGCATGTTGAAATTACAAAACTCCATAAATATTGTTTATAGTATGAGCTTCGATATTTAAAATATTTTATTTAACTAAGGGGTCATGTTCAGTTGACTAAAATAAAATCCTACACTTATGCAAATCTCATGCCACAGATAAATCAAAACAGACTCAATATTGCAATTTAAGAAAAGAAAAATAAAGGACTCACACAATCCTTCTGATATACTGTACAAAACACTCCTGGATGGCTTTTCTCCCTTCCACAAGTAAAAATGAAAATTTACTTAGGATTAAAACTTTCTAAATGCCTTTAGTTAAAAATTATTGTGTCAAATCGTGTTATTATTTTTGGAATGTTTTAAGAATGATGAAAAGGTACATTTAATAAATGCTTTTTCGAGAAATCATAATTAGTATTTCCAACCAAAGAACAATCAAGCTTATATACTACATATGTTAAATAGAACTTACACTTGTATGTGTAGATGGCTTCTCCAACAATTTGGAAATAAGAGAAATAGAGGTACCCTCTGTGAGTTATGTCTTAATTAAAACCTGCTTGACTGTATTTAATCTATAACAATGAATAATGCATTTAAAAGAAGAATGTATCAACAGAGAGAAAATGATTAATACAGCTAAAGAATCAGTTTTTGACCTTTGAAAGTATGTATGTCTAGCTATTCAGAAAGATGCTGGATATGGGGTATAGGAATAGTCCTCAGAGAGATGTTCTGAACTCTTTGCTGGGGAGGTGTTATTCTTCTGGGCTTGTCATATAGAAATAAGAAAAAAACAAAAGAATATTCCATAAATAAGAAGTGTTGCAGCTTTCCACCCATAATTTCCTTACTATTAAACAGAGCCATTTAGTGAAAACTTACACACCCCTTGTCTTAGAACACCTTCACTTTTTCCTGGTATATACGTAGTGTCTACATAATTTTGCTTCTACCACAGTTAGGGAGAAATTCCTAAGTGCTAGGATGACAATGAAGTTTGGCTCCTTAATTAAGGATAATGAGTACCATAAGCTTCCAAGAATTCAAAAGGACAGGATGGAAGGCAAAGAAACAATGATTTCTGCATCCTGATTCTCTGGAAAATGTTCCCTGAGTGTGCATCATTGCATTTTGTTTAGAAGGGGCTACATATGAGAGAAGCCAGCATAATGCTGTGTTCATAGAAGCACTACTTCAGACCTGCAGGTGTCTTAAGCCAAGGTAGCTCTTGAGCAGCTTATCTCACATGTAACTGAGTGATCTCAAGATGCAACTGATCTGACTTATATTTGTTTTTCTTTCACATTACCCCAGGATGCCCAAAGTCCAAGGCAACTAAAAAAGGTAAGATACTAGAAATGGTAACCATCCTGCATAGCAAATTCAATCAACATTCAGGATAACTTATTTTTGTTCCCTTCTATTATCTCTTTTTATTGTATTTTGTGGATTCCTTAACTTTACCACTCTTTTAAAAAATTTTTAAAACTTCCACCTATAATGCATAATTTTCCCTATCATTTATCTATCCTTTTAAAAAATAACACCATGTTTATTTCATGAATTTAACATTTTCTTTTTCCCAAAGGATAATAATTTTAGTTTCTTAAAGTTTTTTTTTTCTTCCTGCATTGTTTTACTTTGAGACTTTGTCTCTTTCCACTGTGTGTGGATGGTGGTGTCTTTTTGTGTTTTAGTCTTCTTGTTAGAGTTTGGTTTCTTCAAACATTGATTTTTGACTGGCTTAAAAGTAGTCAATAAAGTTGTATGTCTGTCAGGCCAGCTATAATGTTGAGGGATCCCAAATTTGTAGTTTTCCTCTTTCTCTTGAGAATGTTCTCAGTCTTCTGCCTTGATGGGCAGCCATCAGCCAGGTCTGGGTGGGAAGGAGGACTCACTCTTTGGCTGGTATGCTGTCCCTCACTCCTGCCCTCACCTGTGCCTGGTGTCATAGAGTCAGGACCTTTCTGGTACAATTTCTGCAGGGAATACACCTTTCATCTCCTGAGAGCTATAGGATGGGCTATTGCTCTGGCTGAATGAGGACCAGTCCCTCTGATTATTCCATGTATGAAGCGTCAGCCTGGGTCCTGTTTTCAGTCTCTCATCCTTACCCCTCTTTCCGTCGCACCTTCTGCCTGCAACACTTAGTACTCCTGGGTTCCCAGGAGGGAAGCCTCTTGTTCCTTGTCAGTACACACCTCTTAAGGCATTGGGTCTCAGCTTTCTCTCCTCTCTTAGGTCGCTTTCTATTCTCTGATCTGCTCATCATCTTCAAAGATTTTTTGCTAGCTCTCACCGCTGCTAGCCACTTCCTGCCTTCTATGTCCGGCAGTGCTTACCGCTTTTATCCTGTGAGTCCCGTTTTTGTGACAGCTTTCAGGATGACATAGAGAACAATGCTTGAGGCTTCAGCTGTGTTTGTGCATATGCCCAGACTTTAACTTCCAGTAGGAAAGCTCACAGCCAGGTCTGGGCAGGGTCTCCTGGCCCACTTCTGTCTCTGATGTACCTGCTTCCTCCCATCCTCTCTCTAGGAGTACTCTATCATGTCCACACCTTGTTCTCCAGGCAATACTGATCTAGTCCCAGAAAAAGGAGAGGTATGTTTCCTTTCCCCATATCCTCATTTCCTGTCCTGGCATCACTTTCACTGCACAAGGAAAGACATGATGAAGCCATATGGTCACAAAATTATACAACTGTTTGGCTTCACCACCACATGTGCTGAATTCTAAGTTACACTACATGTGAGAAATCAGCAGCCCTGGATGTACTGGTCCAAGTTCCACTCAGTTTCTTTACAGCCTCTCTCTGGCAATGGTTTAGATATCTTACATGGTCAAAGCTACACCCCTTGGTAAAGACAAATGGGGAAGACAAAGGGCGAGAGTGACATTGGTGCAACAGAATACCAACTACCTGCAGAGCAGTTCTCTCAGTTCAGCTCAGACAACCTAGGAGAAACACTTGATCTTTTTTTTTTCTTTCTTCATCTTCCCTTTTTTGATGACCTTGAAGAACAAAGAGTTCCCAGCCTTCCCTTGGAGGAATTCTGCGGTTACAGTTCTGATAGCCAAGAAGTTCTTCATTAGTCCAACCTAAATTGCCTCGCACTTAATTTAATGATATTGTATTTCATTCAATTCACCATGGAAAGAGAAAAAAGTAATGTTTGAATTTCATAGAAACCATTCACACACTTGAAGGCAGGGATGAAGCTAGTCCAAGTTTTTCTTCTCCAGTCTAAACAACCCTGACAAAAAAATCCTTCTAAAATGATTTTTAATTTGGGTTCCAGGGATGATATTTCTCTCAGTAAAACATGATCTGACTGAAGCTCTCATCTCTTCTCCTCTCTGGCTATGCTTTTTTTTTTTTTAAGTAGACATGTACTTCAATCACACTTTATAAACCTCATTTACAATGTTTAGCATTCACATACTCAAAACATCTAGGCCTTAAAAAAATGCAACTTTAAATTAACCAAAGCTGATTCCACGGTTTTGAGAGATGAATGGCTAACTTTGGTCTTATGAAAACCAAACAATGGTCTGTCTCCCAGGCTGAATTTCTTCTGCATGGTCACAGTTTGGAGAGCAGGCTGTGTAGACAGGGTGTCATTGCTGTGGACACTGTTTGGAAGCAGCCCCAAGTGTGCTGGTGTGGTTAGTTTGAGCTAAACAAAGAAGCAGTGAAAGCCCAGATTTAATCAAGTCCAGTTGAGAACACAGTCTTGCGGATCATGCCTGGAATGAGAGGAATTATACTGCCTAGCAACTGTCCTCAAGTCTCTCTCAGAGCACACAGGTTTCTCCTAAGTTTTGTTTTCAGTTAATGATTAATAGCTGCCCATGGTATTGCAACCTGGTTGGCCTTCACATTTAAAATACACACTCCTACACTTAAAATATACAATTAATAGCATTAATCCTATTAATAAGAATTATTTAGTAGGTGTGAAGTCCTGAAAACAGAACCAGGTATTTAATCATCTTTAAAATATGGAAGGATATTTATTCCATGATCCCTGTAATGGACATGGACTGTGTTTATGTGTCCAGCTTCCCTTTGTCCTTTTTGATAAGGAAATCTCTTTTCCTGAGGAAAAGCATTCCATGGAATTTGGGTGGAGTGATCCCTTTCCTTCATCCTCATGTCCAACCAGCTTAAAGGGGGAGACATGATACAGGCCCTGCCCAGTTGATGGCTATATATCTTTTCCCATAGTGACTGTGGACAGACATAATAGGAGCAGTGTTATTTTAAGGATTTTTTTAACCAGTACCAGATGACAAAGATGGACATCTAAGTATATAAAGCATATAAAGGACAGTAAAGTATATAAGGACTCTTGTGTCAATAAATTCTGTCCCCAACTGCCTTTTTTTTTTAATTTGAATTTCTGTGCAATTAAAAGTCCCAATTAGTAGGATCCATCAGAGACACTCCATCTTACAAACAAGGAAAATGAGGGCTGAAATGTCAAGTGATTTGCCTAAATTAACGCACTGCTGTGCTGTGGAGCTCTGCTTAATGTCCAGCTCTCTTAACCTTTCCTCTTTAAATCCTCAGCTCCCAGGCACCTTCAGTGTGTCAGATCCTGGTGGAAGGGTGGTGACCTTCCGTTCATGGACAACATAGGGCATGGGGGTTAGGGCACCGGCCATCACTCAGTCGAAAATCTGAGCATAACTTGGGCTCCCCCAAAACTTAACTACCAATAGTGTAATGTTGACTGGAAGTGTTTATTAAATATTACATCTAAATCTGAAAGTTTTTTGTAAACCCAATTTTGTAGCTGACATAACAAAAGAAGGAGGAAGATTAAACTACTCTGCCAAATTCATACTCCCTTCAATCTGTTTTTAGAAACAGGCTTATTGTTTGTTGCTTCGCCACTATGAAGACTGTATACAAGAAATAATACTGAGGTTAAATATTTTTTCTTGTCTGTGCTCACATAATAGCATGCATGATTTCTTTTGTCAAAAATTTGTAATTCTTATAATGGTATTTCAAATACACTAAAGGTTAAACAAATAATACTAGTGGAATGATTACTATGAAAATATCTCATTGCCAGCTTCTTACATTATGGGAAGGGATATAAAAGACCTAAGATTCTTTCAGTTCTTTCATCCTGCCTTGAAGTTCCAATGACTCTTCATCTCTTGCCTATTTCAAATGCCCCAAACATATGATCTCCAAAACCTCACATTAAGACAAAGGAACCCAAGAAAGTCTAACATGACTAGATTTATATTTATATTTAATATCTAAAATCCACTTTGAGTTAATTTTTGTATAGAGTGTATCCATCAGAGTTCATTTTTTGGTCTATGTATATATAATTGTTACAATATAATTAATTAGAAAGATGATCCTTTTCACAGAAATGTCATTGTACTTTGGTCAAAAATCATTTGTAATTTTAAGGGGAGAGGATTAATAGTTTTTCTTGGAAAAACTTAAAAATAAAAACTGGTTCCATTATTTGAAAATAAGTGTTTAATAAGAAATTATATAGAAAATGCAGAAAACACAGAAATATTAGAGTCAATCACAATATCACTGGCCAGAGATAACTAATGGTTTACTAAGGATACAATTCATTCTTTTATCTTTTTAATAAAAATGGGATCAGAATGCATTCTTTTGCAATCTGCTTTACATATCACTATATCACAAATGATTTTTTATATTAATATCCTCTATAATACAGTTTTTAATGAAACCATAATTGTGACCACAGAGTTCAGAGAGAGACAGAATATATTCTTCGATATCAATCAAATTCAAAAAATTATTATTCTAGGAAATTAAAAACTGAATAACAGATGATTGGGAGTTTTCTTTAAATTATTCAAAATAGAACATTAACTTGTGACTTTTTTCTTCTAGTTCACATTAGCATTTCTGATTTTTCCATACCAGCAATCTGCCTCTTTTTCATTCTTTCCTATATTCAGTAGAACAAAATAATCTAGGTACAAAGACTGTGATTATAGTAGAGATTTTGAAATTAATGGATATTTAGAGTTCATATGAAATTGTTTTATAGGAGCCTAGAGCTAAAAATTAGGGAATATGAATGGAAATTTGCTGCCTAAAGTTTTTGTATGTTGATTCTCCTAGTCACTCAGAATGCTGCTGCTGGAACCTATCCAGGATAATATAAACTTCCAAGCTCATTGAAAAGGAGACAGATAATATATTTTGAAAACTGCATGAAGCTCATCTGCAAATAATCAAATTAAGCCTTTAAAGACAGCACTCTCTACAAGATTCGAATCAATTCTATGAATGATTCAATAAACTGACAGAGTTCCAGTTATCCAAAACCACCTAGCCAGACTTGAAAACATGCTAATCTTGTACAGAAATGTGACCCAAGAGAAATGAGGCTTTATTAATTCGGTTTGTTGTTAGGGGAAGTGCTAGCCAAGTTCTACAACTTACTCTTCCTCAGCTGCAGTAGGAGAAAATGAAAGTAGAAAGGATATAAATCAGCTCTCTGGGCCAGTTCTGGAAGGGATTTTTCACCATTTTCTGAGTCTAAGTGGGTAATGCTGACAGGGTCTGCTTGTTGAGGAAGCATTAATTTAGGATAGGGAATCAGGGCATACAGATGAATTTAGAGCTCTAGTTAGAGAGTGTTGACCAAGCCTGAAATAAGTGCATTATATGGGAATGGGAATATCAGGAAACTACAATCTTAGGAACATGGAAATGACATTTGGGTGAGCTATTGTCTGTTGATGAGTCCTTCCTAAGATCTTCCTGTATCTCCTGGTTTGAAGCCTGAAAACTACATTTCCCAGACCCCTTTGCTGCAGGATTTATGTTTAATTCCAACTAGAGAATCAGTCACAGGAGATAGGAACAACAGAACTGAAGTAATTTTTTTTTGCTTCTGGCAGCAACCTATGAAATATTTTGCAGGCTGTAGACATAAGGTGTGTGGCATCTTCTAGCTGAGCTCTTGTGAGTCACCTACTTCAGTACTATAGGCAACTGAGGGCTTCAGTGACACTGTCCTGAGTCTCCACACTTTCAGATTTCATAAAAGCCAGCAGTGGCATGCCTTGACCTTATTTTCCAAGCCTTATGATCAGCGTTTTAAGCATCAAACTCCCTCTATTAAATCTCTTCCTGTTAAAACATGTAGAGTGATTTTTGTTTTTCTAGCAAGATGTGATTTAAATGCTAAGATTGTGCAGTAGAATTATCAGCATCTGTGTATGGTGTACATGCTTAGATTTGAGAGATGAATGGCTAGCTCCAAATAATGCTCCAAATAAACATTAACTGTAAACAATAATAGGGAACAGATACATTTTTTAAAAAAACAGGACAAATTTTTATCTTTGCCCTGACTGACACATAACTGATACTTCATTAAGAAGACTCAATTTAAAAGAAATGTTTAGAACTTCTAACACAGCAAGCAAACGTTGCTGCATGGAATCAATTCAGGAAAAAAAGCTACACATATATTAGATGACATGTTACATTCAAAATGTTCATAACTTTATTGAGCCTCCCAGGGGAAAAAGAGACATTCTTACAACTTAAATAAGTTGCATTATTAAATGAAATACTGGCAATGAAAGAAAGTTGGCATCCCTTGGAAGCTATTAAAATATTAAAAACTGAAATTATTTCAGAAGTAGAAACAGAAACACAGATTTTTTGACTTTTTATCTAGAAATTAGGTTATGGGCTGAATTGCAAAACTTCCTCAGACATATGTTAGCTAGCATCCATTTATCATTGCTCATGTCTGACATTTAAGATAAAAACTACAAAACTTTATTAGGGGACATAAAGTCAATCAAACGAGCAACTTGAACATGAATGAATGCAAAAATGTGTGATGTTCCTGAATGGAAAGACATTTCAACATGCTAATTCAGCCTCAAATTAATTTCTACATCCCCTATAATGCTAATCTCAGTGGGACATCTGTTTTTCTTTGACCTTTCAAAAATTATTCTATAGTGCATGTGAAAAAATAAAGACTGCATTGTCCAAATATTTTGAAAAAGAGGTGCTTATCTCTATCAAAGACTGGAAAAACTGTTGTAGGAAGTGGAGAAGTATGGCAAGCAGAGCCCAATCCTATTATGCTGTATTCATAAAAGGTAATACTCTGTGGCCATAAAAACACAGGCGTGTGCACTGCCCGGAAAGATGTTGGCAATATACTGTTAGTGGAAAAAACAAAAACTTGCAGGCCAGTGTGTTCACATGATTATATCTGTATGCAAATTTTACACATTTATAAGCCTACATGCAAATATCTGCATGAGCCTAAAAAACACGTGGCAACATACCAAATACTAAGTGGGCATATATGAGACATACAGAGAGCCAATACAGACAATTGCTTCCTATTTTGTGTGTGTGTGTACATGTGTGCACACACACATAATATTTAAAGTAATGGTACCTTGTAACTTTTTTGCATTTTCAGTATTTCAAATGAAAATGCAAGGAAATCTATCATGCACTGCTGTCAATATAAATATATTTATACAAATATATACATGCATATTTATGCAAGAAAGAAACTTTGATATTTATAAATGTGACTGATCTCTTTTGAGGATGGATATTTTTACAGAAATGGCCTTTGTTATGCTGAGAAATTTTGACCTTGTGTAGACAAATTAGGAGGCCAGGAGTCAGAGAAACGTGAATTGCTTTGCATCATAGAGAAAGGTTGCGTGCAAGATGTGATTAGGTTCCTGTCAGCAGGGTGATTTCAGTATCACTTCTGTTGCCTCTGCAAAATACTGACTAAAGCCTACATGGTTTGCTAAGGCTTTGGTATGAGTGGATTCTCTTGGCACAACTCAGAGTCAATTAGAGTGCAGTTCAAGGGCAAATGCAATGAGAACAGGCTTGTAGAAGAAGGAGCTATGGAAAGTAAGACACCAGGAATTTTCAGAAATTTAGAAGATACTTCACATTTCTCCCTGGTGTGGATTTGGACAGTGGTTCAAGAACACTCAGACAGTGTTACTTAAAGTACATGATGCAAGAAATCTGGTCCTAAGGCTGACAAAGCTTAAAAGTGAGAGACCCTAGACCTCAATTTATCATGAAGGCTGAGCAAGGGTGATTAAAAAGAGGGTTCAAGAAGGCTGCCTAGAGGGATGATAGGCTCCCAATTCAGATGACATTCTGTGAGGACTGTACCAAGGAAACCAGAGGGCAGGATGCAGCAGATTCACAAGTAGCTGTCGGGGAAGATTTTTTCTGCATTAAAGTAGCTGCAGTGGGAGATCCCCAGAAATGAAGGAGGGGCTTCTGAAGAAACACCCAACCATTCCCAAAGAAACAGGGCTGCTCATCCACCAAGGCCGGAAAGCATCAATGCCAGGTCAGCGCTAGAGTGAAGTGAAACACTCCCTGCACCCCAACTCACTTCGTTTCTGCCTTTTAAACCTTGGAAGTGCCAGAGGCAGCCTAGCATGTGGGAGAAAGGGAGGAGAGCTAGATGGGCCTTAAAAAAGGAGGGGAATCTACAGTTTCTGATTCCTCAACAGGCCCAAACAATTTAAAACATGCTTCCCTCTCCCAACATAGACTCATCTGAGAAAGAAAATGCAGAACATGCTAATATTCACGATCCTGTGGTTTAAAACATATACCGATCAGTTCAAAATCTACATAATTTTTATAGTTTAATATGTTTTAACTTTATAACAAATAATATTTATTTGCCTATGCAACACCATCTCCTGAGTGCCAACTTTGTCCCAGGCACTTTCCAGGGCACTGAGGAAATAAGGAACAAAATGACAAAGTCTGGTTCTCAGGGAATTTCCATTCCAGTTGGGAAATCCAGGGTAAAAATACAGTGTCAAACAGCAACAAGTTCTATTAGAAAAAGAATTCATCTAAGATGATAGAGTGACAGGGCTGCTAATTTCTATGGCGACATCAGGTTATTTGCAGGGTGTAAAATTTAGGTAAAGCGTAAGAAATGAAAATATGAGTCATGTGACCATCTTGGGGAAGATCCATTCGGACACAGTGAACATGAAATGCAAATGACTGAAGTGGGAACAACCTGGCTGCACTGCAAAGTGCAGAGGCCCCAGTGGTTAGATTAATGATGGATATGTGATGGACCCCATATTTCAGATGAAATGACTGCCAGGGAGAGGGACCTATGAGAGGCGGGCCTTGGTGTGAGCGGGAATGGGAAGGAGAATGCTCTGGGATCTGGTCTGGTGGGGGGTCTTGTGTATTTATATGATGTTCTGACATTCACCCCACCCTGATGGTTTATCTATAAGGGTTAACATGTGACTAAAGTGGACGCCCTGTAAGTCAAGCCTGTGCCAATGTAGGTTCATTAAAATCAATACCGTGTCTACCTGGGGAAGAGTATCAAGCCACAAGGATTCCCTTGTGACCAGGGTTGAGAGGGCAGAGGGACTGTTTAATACTCTCTTTCATTTTTCAATCCACTATAGTTAATAAATTGATCTTTTTTTCTTTTCTTCTCCTGGGGGTCAAAGAGTGCTTGATTCCACTGAGCAGAATGAATTAGCTAATGAAAACTGAAATAAGTTGTCTAAAAATTAAGTTAGTCCTGAACTCTTACCCCAGCATCAACCCTGCTCATAGAGTTCCTTTATACATGAGGTGTATAAAGCAGTTGTTAAAATGCTTGGCACACAGCATGCCCAATAAATGACAAATATTGCTATGGATCATAATTATAGCCTGAGATGATTCTGATTAGTGGATTAGTGAGTGGTGATGAATCAATATAAATGAATGAAATCTCTGCTGGTTGCAAGACTATGGCTAGGTATGTTGAATAACTTACTCATATCTACACTAGCCTGGGCTAGGGGAACATACTGTCTGGATTGCCTTAGGACAACAGGATCCCTTACCTCTTCCTTTCTAAGCCTTGGGGATAAGCAGTTCCAGAAGCACATGATTAGGTGCAAGTGAACTTCTCAACTCAGAGTTCTATTAGAAGGAGGAAGGAAGGAATCACTAAAAGACAGCAACAGTGTCTGTTATAATCCTTAGCTTTCCCACTTCTTTGTCTGCTACTTCCTAGCAAATCCCATAACCATATGGCTCTGAATTTAGTATATGCGCGATGAAGTGAGCATTAAATTTCCATATGGAAATGTTTTCTCTTCTGTATACCCCTTGCTCTTTTATGCTTTCAGACTTTCATACATGCTCTTGCTTCTGCTTCTCATCCCTTTATCTATCTCATTTTATTCAGTCTTCAGGATTAACCAGTGTTATTTCATTCATTTATTCATTCAATCTACATCTGGCAATTACCACTGTCTATTATAATTCAGGTTTACAGAAATTATAGCAGGAAGTATAAACACAACCTATGATGGAGGAAATAGAGACCTAAATCAACAATTGAAACAGAATAGTAAGTGCTAATATGGAGGTATGCCTCTGAGTTTCAAGTCACCAACTCCACCTAAGATAGAAGGTTAACCTTGTTGAAGGAGATAATGCTTAAAGGATATCTGGAAGGAGTCACAAAGGCAGGTGGGAAGAGTAGTCCTTCCAGTGTGTGCAAGGTTCTGAGAGAATGAGATTCCTTCAGGAACATCAAATAGTAAAGCCTGATACCACCCAATGGTTGGAGAGGAACTTCCTAACCACCTCAAAGGGATTTTATATAAATCTAAGTAGATTTCTTTGTAAGAGAGCTTCACAAGCTATCCTATACAAGTCAGTGAGGCATTATATCTTAGTGGAAAAAACAAGGGATTGGAGTTAGATCTGGATTTGAATCCTGACACTTACATACACTGGATATATGACTTTGGGTGAGATATTTCCTTCCTTTGAGTAGCTTTCTGATCTGTAAAATGGGAATAGTCGTGTTTTAATATTATGAGGACCAAAATAAGTTAACACTTGCAAAACACCTATAAGTTCCTGTCTCATAATGAGTTTTTAACAAATGTCACTCCTCTTTTCCTGCCCCAATGTTATTTAACCTTGATATTAACTTCCCTCTTGAAATCTCTCCTCACCTGGCATCCATGATACACTCTATGCTAGTTCTCAACCTCAACTTTATAACTGTTCCTTTTGGCCTCCATTGCATTTCCTTTCCTGTGATGGATCTTACTTTCCTTAAATATTAGTTATCTCTAAGGATTTGTCTTATCCTCTTTTGTATTCCATTACTATGTAAAAGCATCCAAATTTAAGGCTGAATCTATTTCTTGATGCCTTCTAATTTCACTGCTTTCTCCTAAGTCCCAGATTTGTATAACAATAGTTCTGTGGATAGCTTTACTGTATTAGATAACTATTGCTGGGTCACAAATTACTGTAAACTTAATATCTCAAAACAACATTTATTATTCCACAGTTTTTGCGGGTCATGAATCTGGCTTAGCTGGGCCACGTGGCTCCTGGTCTTTCACAAAGAAGCGACCAAGGCTGTGTCAGATGGGGCTGAGGTCTCAAGTCTCCAAACACACTTATGTGGAATCTTGTTTCTCAGGACAATTGGACTGAAAACCCCAGTTCTTTACTGGCGGTTGGATAAAGCCTTCTCTAAGCTTCTTGCCACCTGGGCTTCTCATAGGATAGATAGCTTCCCTCAGAGCAATTAAGGGAGCGAGAGAAAACAAGTAAAGTGGAGCTCAGTCTTTGTTGTTTAATATCAGAAGTAAACTCTCATTACATTTGCTTTATTCTGTTAGAAGTGAACAGCTAGGTCTATCTACACTCAGGGGGCACAGATCATACAAAGGCACAAGTGCTAAGTCCCTTTAGAAACTGCTTACCACACTTAAGAAATTCCTTGAGGTAGATATTATCCTTGTTTTGCAGATGACAGAGACACTGAGAGTTTAAATATATTTCCCAATACTTGCTAATAGTTCATGGATCTGACATTTGAACTTTAAAGGCTATTTTTTATTTTGTATCTTTAAATTTCTTAAAAATTGTATATATTTAAGGTAGACAATGTGATGTTTTGATACATGTATGCATTGTAAAATGATTACCACTATCAAACTAATTAACATGCCCATCATTCCACAATCACCTTTTTTTTGTAGTCAGAACACTTGAGATCTTAACAAATTTCAAGTATATAATACTTTATAACTATAGTCACCATACTGCACATTAGGTCTCCAGCTCTTATCATATAACTGAAAGAGACCAATTCCTCCCCATTTATCTCACCCTCCATATGTGTGAGATCATGCAGTATTTATCATTCTGTGTCTGGCTTATTGCACTCAGCATAATGTCTTCCAGTTTCAACCAAGTTGTGGCAAATGGATTTCCTTCTGTCTTATGGCTGAATATTCCATTGTGTGTGTGTAGGGGTGTGTGTGTGTGTCTGTGTGTCACATTTTCTTGATCCATTCATCTTCTAGACTGATGAACACTTAGATTGTTTCCATGTCTTAGCTATTGTGAATGATGCTGCAATGAAATTGGGCATGCAGATATTTCTTTGAGATATTAATTTAGTTTTCTTTGGTATATACCCAGAAATAGGATTTCTAGATCGTGTGGTAGTTCTGTTTTTAATTTTTTTGAGGAATCTCCATACTGTTTCCATAGTGGCTGTACCAACTTACATTCCCACCAACAGTGCACAAGGGTTCCCTTTTCTCCACATCCTCTCTAATGCTTCTTATCTTTTGACTTTTTGGCAATAGCCATTCTAACAAGTGTGAGGTAATATCTCATTGCAGTTTTGATATGCATTTTCCTGATGATAGTAATGCTGAACATCTTTTCATATACCTGTTGGCCATTTGCATGTCCTTAAAAAACTGTCTGTTCAGGTCTTTTGCCCACTTTTTATTGAGTTATTTTTTTCCTGTTGAGTTGTATGATCTCCTTGTGTATTTTGGGTATTAACTCTTACCAGGTCTATGGTTTGCACATATTTTCTCCCCTTCAGTAGGCTGCCTTTTCATTTTGTTGGCTCTGTTCTTTACTCCGCAGAAACTCTTTAGTTTGATGTAGTCTCACTTGCCTATTTTGCTTGTGTCGCCTATGCTCTTGGTGTCATATCCAAAAAAATCACTGTCTAGACCAATGTGAAGGAGCTTGTCCCCTGTTATCTTCAAGGCGTTTTACCACTTCATGTCTTGTGCTTAAGTCTTAAATCCATTTTGAATTGATTTGTGTGTATAAGGGAAGCCTGCCTTTTATTATTTCACACTAAACAATGACTTTTCAGGATGTTTTAAAGTGACATTATTTTCAGAGGTATTTTCAGTAGCATATATATAGCTTATTAATGTACATGCCAATGAGGCTGACCCAGAGTTTCATGCAAATGTGAGTGTAAGAAGAAGTCAACCCAGTCTTTATAAATTATAAATCTCATTTGACTGGAAGGCAATAAAATATGCTTGAAGTCAATAACTGTTTTTTTCTGGTTTTGATTCTACTTCATTTTTCCTTTCAAAAATTGTTAACATAGATTGGTGAGGGCACATCATGGTATTATGGGTGGTACTGCTTCCTTTTGATCGTAGCTCAATCCCAAGCCATTTTCAGGACCCACAGCTCCCATTCAGGAAGGAGAACCTGCCCCTGAATATTTGCAGCCTGGGATTTCATCTGAACTAATGTGCCTGGCAATTGCTTCATACCTACAGTTGCTTAGAAAAGTGTCCAGTTGTGCAAATTTCTGAGAGTGTTGGTGGGAGAACCCTCAATATAAAATTGCGTTGCACACTCTTTCACCTTGCCTACAGTAAAAGTCAAAATTAAACTTAGTATTCAATTGGAACATTTTTTTGGTCATATTTCCCACATGATTTTGTGCTTAGTATTTAACCTCTCCCTCTGGCATTGTGTCACTTTTATTTTCATATTTTAATAGTTACTTTTATATATTTCTACTATGAGATGTTTTCCATTATTTCTCAATGTATTAAGGGCCTAAATTAGATATAATATATAAATATTAAATGACATAAAATTAGCTTAAGATTTAAGTTTACATGAGCCATTTAAAAGAGATTTTTTTAAATGTATATAAATGCCATGTAGAAAACTAGTTACATGCCCATACTTCATATAATAAGCAGAAATAATTCATTATTAATTACAGAAATGTTAATGCTTTAAATGGTGAATATAAATCATAGAGGGAATCACAATAGTTTGTATCACATATTTGATCTCTCATCCTGGAAAAAGAAATGAGAAAAAGAGGTAAGAACAGTATTTTTGAACTCAAGTCAGAAGCTGAGAAATTTGTTTAACACATATATATCATTAGTCATAATTTAAAGTGTAAGGTATTAAATGGAAATTAAATGTCACAGGAAATGAACGGAAAACAGCACTACTTCTATGAACAGAGCTTTTCATAAACAACAAGTTAGAAGATAAGAGTGCTCTGGCATGATAAAATCATTATACAGAATCAAATATTAAAGAGCTTATTATTGTTATGTTCAATTCTCTGATGGCAGAGTTAGATGTTAAGAATTATTTTGCAAAAAGTCACCCAGAATGATACATTTCCTTTATAAATATTTCTCTGGGTATTCCCTGTATTTTGTTAGAACTTGGTCATGACTGTTGGATAGTAATACATAGTGTTGAGCCAGTTTACTAAATCCTGTGGAACTGAACATCTAATCCATCAATGGCAATTTAAAATTTAGCCTACACCAACGTTCACCCTTCACATGTCAACAGGTTTAGGTTTTATTCTTTGTGACAAGAGTTGCCTGGGTGAAAGTGAATGTCTCACTCTTGAAAGTTGTGACATGATAGTCAAGTTATTTATAGACTCCTGCCTGAACCAGTGGCTTTATAAGTAACATTCTGAGAATTATAACAAGAGCCATTGTTTCAGCTGCCTTTGGGCTAACTTCACGTAGCCACAGTCTTATCATGAAATTAAACTTTGTAGAAAGATGTATCCAAATAGTCATGTATCAGAATTTAACAGGATTTGAAAGCTTCTGTAAAATAATTTGACTGGTCATATTGGAACCAACAGAAATTCCTTTTGGCAAAGAACTCTTTCAGGAGACTGATGCTGTAGGATAGTTGAAAATCCATTAGGAAACAAATGTTCTCAGAGGTATGTCAGCTGGTCACCAGCTTTATGCATCTCCTTGGATAAGCCAATCAAATCTCCTGAGTATATTTTCTTTTTTGTAATATAAGAAAATAACTCTACCATTATTAACATTCTTTGAACCCAAATTTTCTATTATTTAATGGAGGAGTAGAGCAAAAATGAACAAAACAATTTGTATTCCAGCTAATACAGCCTTTAGCCATCCATGTATACATATCCACATTCAGTGTCATATAAATTACATAAAAAATGGAAGAAAATCTTAAGGGCCCCCCTCAAATTAAAGAAGGTTTATAAAGCAACCATACAGTAATGCAAATATAAGGGCACTTCTATACGAGCAATAGAAATAAAAACATAAACATAAACATAAACATAAAACACTGAGGATTTAATTTTAATGATATTTCTACTTAGGAAAGGGCTTACTCATCTCAGATAAATTAAGTCAAACCTAAAGACTCAAGTTATTTCTCCAAACTAGGACAGGGCATATCTGGCATTTCACTGAGGAATCACATCTAAATGCAAATGGACACTTTTCCCTATCATCCACAGCAAAGCCAGGAAGATGCAAAGAGGTAGATTCAGATTTCTTGAACTTTAATTCAGTTCCTTTTACTGAACTCAGGGCATTTGCTGAACAAAAGTATTCTTCAAGCATTTCACAGATTGAAAAATAAAGGAGAAAAAATATCTCTCCGAAGTATCTAATGGCTAATTGTTTGGAACTACCAAATTGTTATGTGACAGTCCTGATAAATGAAATAAAAATAGATCTTGGCTGCCTTTCAGTTTCCACAATGCAAAAACATCCATAGCACAATTTACCACTGCCTTTAACATACGTGTCAGGCACTTAAATTTTCAATTTAGCTGCTCCCTTTGCAAAAGGCCTAATTTTACTTCCTCAGTGAAAAGGTTTACACATTTTCAGTATTTTCTGCTGAGATGTTGTAAATCAGGAGTCTTGGTGTTATAAACACCAAAAAATGTTGGGAATGAAGAAAATAATCAGGTAACTTAAACTCAGTATCTTTTTAGTACTAATATAGATCAAACTCATATTGTTAATTGAGGTTTTAGGAGGCAATAGGCCAAGGATAATGTCAGACAGGACATTTTTTCCCTCTGATGTCAACATGTACTCTGTCAAAAATGCTTCAAAGAATAAGATATTTTCTATACTTTTTAGTTCATTAGCAGACATTTATAACAATTTTAATCCTCTCTTATGGACAGCAAGTAATAATGAAATGCAGTGAGTAACCAAGCATTACACAGCTGGTTTTCATCTCAGTCAGTTGAGCAGCTGTTTCATTTACAATATGACATAAATGGTCAAAAGTCAGCTTGTTGACAATCCTGTCATCATATGCTGTGGGCTTAGGTTTGGCTTGTCATTTCTAAGACTCTCCTGGGAAGTTGTGAAATGCTTTCTGCTTAGAATGGAAAGAAAATTCTGGTTTTGTGTTTAACTTAGGAAAGGAAATGGTTTATTTGTGTTCTGAAAAGGGAAATTATAATAATTGTTTAGGCTTTCATTTGAAACATCTATATATGTGCATACATGCCATAGATCATTTTGTGTGTATGTAGCCATTTGTTATATATACATAATTATATGCATATAGTTAATTACATACAAATATACATGGTTAATTTTCTGTGTAAGTTATTTTCTTCCTTTCTCACACATTTTATTTAGTACTATTACCTCTATGGATAAAAATCCCATCTTACCAGAAAAGATGACACTTGAGAAAAGGCATGTGAACATGTTTGGTAAAATCCTTAATGCAAGTCTTCTTAACTTCATGATAAAACTTCCAAAAGTTCCATATCTCTTTTGGTCTTTTTTGTGTGAAATGATGACGTGAGTTGCTTTTAGTGGCAAATACTTGCATTACTTTTTGCATACCTTCACACAGAAAAGTGATATTGCCAAATTGCAAAATATGTAACTTATTACAGCAATCTGTTATTATTTCCTTGATATCAGGCACTATGATACATATGTCAGAAAATGGGCTGACATTGAAAACAAGGAAAATACACAAAAGCAGGAGAATAGGAGTTACTAATTCAGAAGGAAGAGCAGAACAAACTAATGGATTTTTAAGATCTTCACGATGATCCTACATCATCATGGCTCCCTCAGCTAAGAATGGCATGCGGAATTCCTGCTTTCTGGACTCCCTCATTCTTTAAAGTCTAGCTCAAGAATTCCCTCCTTCCTGAAGCCTCAGCTTTCCCTACGGTATGATTTATTCCAGTATTTAATCCTGATGCTATGTTGTTCATTGACAAGAATAATATTAAAGTCTGGGATGATTTCACTTTGGAGAAAACACAAAATGCATATAAGGTTGTAATAATTTCCTCCTTACCAATGACGAAAGTTATTGAAACTCCAGTAAAGGTGCGTTTCTTATAAAAGCTGAGAAAAGCTTCAAGACAATTTCCTCTGCACCTCCGTAGACATATGTGTACCATTCCAATTTGGCTTGGCTTTGAATTTGTTCTGATGAGATTCTATAAAATGGGCCATGATTTTTAAGGAAGATAATCCTCATTAAGATCAGAACCCAGAAGGAGTCAATTTAACTTGCAACACGTAAGGCTTTGCTAAATATCAATAGGGAAACATCCCAACTGTGAGTCTCTGGAGTGGCAAAAAGAAGGACATTACATGATTACCACCTCTGAAGATGTTTAAGAGTATTGATGACATAATCTAAGAATATAATTGCCACTTGCATAAAAGCATATCGCTTAATGACTATGTTTAAAATAGGGGAAGAGATCAAATAACTTTGAAATTTGTTTTTGTGTTAGTTGGAAATGATTAAAGTTTGATGAGCTGTAAAAACTATTAGTTTTCCTTTCCACAACTCTAAGTTAACTTATTTTAAAATTTCCCCAAAAGTCCGAAACAAGTAAACATAGAACAAGCCTCTTTTTCTATTTGTCTCTTGTTTGTCTCTTGTCCTGAAAACTATCCTGGCATTTTCTGATATTTCCACTGCTTTTGGATCTATAATTAGGATTTCTACTCTGGGCAACTTCGCAAGTGCGACTTCAAAATAAGGCTATTTATCGTATGGACATCCTGAACAAATACGAGACAGTAAATCCAACTGGATGGTAACAGGTTTGCCTAAGCTAATTGGATTCCACACATCATTGCTGACAAGTTTTCCCTTTTTCCTGGTTCCAGAGTTATTTATGAGAATATTGATCATTTTACAATGATGTTAAATTAGAGAATTAAAAGTGGCCTAGGAAGGTATTCATGCTCACTTTTTAGGTGCTGAAATTGCAATGATGTGAGGTTTTTGCATGCTATTTTGGAATAAATATGTTTTCATTTTCAAATATTTTGGCAGGCAGATCAAAAAAAAAGGAAAAGAGAGAAGGAAAGAAGGAAGGAAGTGAAATTGTAAAATTCCCCGTCACAACACCTAAATCCTGAGTCAGTCATTTGGCTCTTGATGGAACTAAAACTGGATTTTAGAGTTTTTCATTCAGAATCTAAGGATGAAAAAGAAAAGGAGAGAATAAATCACTAAAGTAAACAATATAAGGAGAAGTTACTTTTTGGGGGGATTGCCATGATAAACAGGTATTATGTAATAGCCCCTTGCCAATGTATTTTACTAAACAGAGAAAACCAAATAAAAATCCTGGGCAAACATAAGATTGTGGGTAGGAAAACAGTGGAAAACAGCATCCTTTATTGGGACTGTTATACTTCATTGCGTGTATTACAAGATTTCTACAGATGGAATAAAGCTGGCTTTCTTTATATTAGAGCCACAAGCCCTTCAACTTTTGAATTGCTTCTAGCAGCATATTTCATCAAATGTACTCTCAGACATTCACCTACGTTGGTCTTTTATTCCAATCCTTTAAATTTAAGTCAGGATTAGCATTTGGATACAAGACCTATCAACTGTTTTACAAAACAAACTGTAAAAGGGAGAAAGTCCATTGCCCAGTTTGCTGTATATTTTACTGTATTTGTTATTTATTTTTTATATTTTGATTTTAATATAAACTGTAATATACAAGCATATAAATTATATAACTATAGCATATTTAAAAATATTTATAATTAGTAAGATCATATTACATTTGCTAAAAAGAATTTTAAACACTTTGGCCTTCATTCTTTTCCAAACTAATCTCATCTTCCTTTACCAAATCTCCATCTACCTGGACCATTTTAGTCTTCTTCCCTTCTTCATGGCACGGGGAAGGCCCTATTCCTTGTCAAATGACAATACCTTTTATTTGACGACTTTTATTCTTCAGGTACCTCCTCTCCACTTGCATATTCAGCCTATTTCATCTACAGGATATTCCCCAACAGCTTATTCTGATAATTCATATCTTTAAACAAAAGATAAAGCCAGGCGTTCTTGATTTCACATCCTTTTCTAGCCCTACTCTGCTTTTTACTTCTCTGTATAACCCAGAATCATACAAGTGCCATCAACTAGACTGTTCCTACCTTCCTGCCTAAACTTTCCCTCTTTAACTCACACCACTGGAGATTCTCTCCTTACTTTTCCAAAGTCACAGCTCTTGCTAAGGCCACAGAACCTTCTACATTAGTCAAAATTCAACAGACCTCTTAGCCATTGGCATACTTAGTCTTTCCCTTCTTGTCTTCCAGACACCATGCTCTCTTGTCCACCTTTGTCTTCTGACTTAAGAAGTGTTCTTCCCCAGTTCCATTACCTGTTGTTTCCTGCTAAGCAAGTTCTAACTACTGCAGTTCTACAGAGGTTGCCTAAGACTATCTTCAGTTCTCATTCTAGACTTTCTCACTAGGTGATCATATCTATTTCCTTGATGTTCAGTAACATGTATACAGTGGTGACTCTAAAGCTGAGCTCCAACTCAGGCCACTTTTGTGATCTTCAGACTTTTGTAGTCAACTCATCATTGACATCTCATGGGTATCAAATAGGCAACTTAAATTCCTTAGCATGTCTTAAAACTAAACTCTCAATTTTTGAGTCAAACTTAATCTTACTTTGGTCTTCCTATTATGAGTAGTCGGCGTCAAACTCCCGTGTTGCTTGAGCCAGAGAAATAGAAGGTCTTTGAGATGTCCCTGTGCCTCTCGTCACTTGCCACATCTAATCAAAGCATGGTTCCTCTTTTTTCTGATGGTTCTGCTGCTTGTTCAAAAATATATCTAGAATCTATATCCTTTGCCCCACATCAACTGCCAACACTCTGTCATTTTGTCTGCTTCCTCTTTTGTCCTTTATCATCCATTTCTTTTATAACAATTAACTGAGCCATGTCCCACATTTTTATATACTTTTAAAATTACTACCCACTGCATGTAGAATTAAGTCCCAAATTGTAAACATGCCCTAATAAGGTCCTACATTATCATTCTCCTGCCTTCCTCTCCTCCTTAATCTCTTCACTCTTGATTATTATCTTCCAGCTGTTTTTTCTTTTAATTACTTGAATGTGTCAACCTCTTTTGCATCAGCATCTTCATCCCTTCCTTTCCTCTACCGGAAATACCCTCCCTTCCTCTTTTTCTAAGCAGATGACCCCTCATTGCCCAGGAATTAGCTTCAAATTCACTTATTGAGCACTTACCATATCTTCTGATCTGAACCTGAGTTGCCTTTGTTTTCATATAGACCATTATTATTTTCATTAATAATCAGTAGCATATTTAGGGATTTTTCTTTTTTCTTTTTTTTGGTAATGCTTGTCCTCGACTAGATTTTAAGTTTCAGGGATATCTGGGCTCTTTTTCACCACCACCATATATTTAATACCTCGTACAGTACTGAGCATAGAATACTTATTAAATATTGTTGAATGAGCAATCTGATTGCTTTTGGTTACCCACTTTTTCCTCGGACTCAGTAATAGAATGATGTTAGTATCAACACACTGACAGTTATCATGGGGACTGATGTAAAAGAGGAGGTGGGAAGACCAAGGGAAAGTCACCATTTGGTCACCCTGATCCCTTATCTTCCTGCCTTCGATGCCAGGATTCACACTTTGAGTCATACCCATTCAGTTGTCCAGATATTTAGTAAATAGGTTCTTGGTGGTTCTCCTGACCAGAGAATGATGCAGATCCAGATATTTCTAAATTCCAGTTCAGGTTATGCCTGGACTCTAACACACCTGCAGAAATGTGAGTGGGAACATCCAGTGAATATGCAGTTATTTGAATTAATCTGACTTCCCTTGTTTGCTACTATTTTAGGGACATTAGGACAAATACTTTTTAAAATCTCACTTGCTGATTGAGTTCACCTCTATTTAGGAAAGGTACACATATTACATTTGCTAATAGAGTTCATTTCCTTTTAGGAAAGGCACCTATGTTTTTTAAACATTTACCAATAAAATCAGGTTAGATAATAGAGACCAATTAAATATGCTATAGAAAGGCTCATTTACAAAGAAAGGTCAACAGACAACTGAAAAGGAAAACGTGTGTCTAATCCAGAGCAGGACCAGAGTGAAACTAAAGAGTTCAGAGAAGGGAATAGCAAAATGCTATAATACATTTTAAAGCTTATGAAATACTTATAGAAGAATGAATATACATAGAGATAAATTGTCAGTTTACTTTGTTATGGTGAAAAAAATCAATTTCCTTTCTCAATTTTTCAATATTTTGTTTGCATGTTCTTTAAATTCTTGTGCAAAAAAGCATATTTAATATATAATTTGTCTGCTGTTATACGCTCCTAAAACCAATTTAGAAGTAATATAGTGGAGTTTAAATATGATTGTTATGAGTTGAATTGTATGCTACCAAAATTCCTTTGTTGAAGCACTAATCCCCAGTACCTCAGACTGTGAAGTGGGGTGGGCCTCTAAGTCAATATGACTGATGTCCTTCTAAAAGAGGAAATTTGAACACAGATATGTGCTTAG
The DNA here is from genome assembly GCA_032199065.1 of Smutsia gigantea. Taxonomy (NCBI): domain Eukaryota; kingdom Metazoa; phylum Chordata; class Mammalia; order Pholidota; family Manidae; genus Smutsia; species Smutsia gigantea. The sequence goes on along the minus strand of JAVSCE010005844.1, from coordinate 35,828 downwards.
GTAGGATCTTATATAAAGATGAAGGAAGAGATTAACCAAGGAATGCCAAAGATTGAGAGCAGACCACCAGAAGCTAGGAGAGATACAAAGAAAAGACTTTCATTTTCCCTCATATCCCCTAGAAAGAACCAGTCTTGTTGACACCTTAATTTCAGACTTCTAGCCTCCAGACCTGTGAAACAATAAAACCTGTTATTTAAGCTACACAGTTTGTGGTGTTCTGTTAAGGAAGCTCTAGAAAACTAATTCAACATTCAATCCTTTGGACTTAATTATTCCATTTCTATGAATATATTCTAGATAAATAATCCCATGCCAAGAAAAGTATAGTAAAAAAATAAAATCCATGGAAACATTATTTATAAAAGCAAAAAATTTTAAACTATGCTGCATCCTCATAGTAAAATACTGTAGACCCATTTAAAATACGTTTTTGAGCATTTTTAATGACAAAGGCAAAAGCTTATTCTATGGTGTTAAGTTTAAATAAAACCACTGAGATTTCCACTTTTGCTCAAGATGGATTAACATGGTCTGTATTTGCTTTCCTGCCTGAAACAACTAAAAGACTCAAAAAGTCTATGAAACAGTGACATTCAAGATATAGGATAGCAAGCAATGAAAAATCATGATCCTTGAAAGATGGGAAGAAAACGATGTGAACCCTGTGATTTCCCACCTTACTGCTTGGAGAAAAGTTTCCAGGCTGTGACTTAGGGAGTGAAAAGCTGGGCTGAACCCAAAGGTTTCTCTGAGTTGAAGAAAGCATTTGGAAGCCAATGCTGATAGTTCATAGTACAGACTACCACAGAGGAGAAAGCAACACAGAGTCAACACAGAGACTTACACATGTATTGAGTCCTGGGTAGCTCATTCATGTGAGGAAACTTCTAGTAGGTGGAAAAAAGAACCACCTGAAAATGTAGTATTCAGACTTGTCAGCACTGGGATTACTATCTGTTCCCAGGAAGACTTAAAAATTTTAGAGTTCATGGATCATCAGTTAGGGTATTAAGAGGAGTCCTGTTTTAGTGGTGGGAAAAAACAAACTTCAGACTAAATTCAATACTGGCCAGCATAAGAAGGATTAAAAGGAATACTTAAAAGAATCAAACTGTGTCCAAATAGCCTGATGATGTCCCAGAACAAAGCTCACAAATATTGATAAGAATATAAAAAAAAAATCAGCACTCAACAAGAGCAAACCACAGTGTCTAATATCTAATCAGAAATTCCTGGGCATTCAAACTGAGGTAGAACAGGGACATGGGACAAGCATCATGGTTAATTTTTTCTGCCTATGATGAAAAATGTCAAGATATAAATAGTATAGTAAGAACAGGAGGGACTCTATCTTAAGGCTAAGATTCAATTTCAAAATCCAGGAAATTAGGAGATAAGACTCCTAACATATTTTATGGTAATCAGCCAATAACCTATCCTATCTTAAGGAAGGGCAAGCAGTCCTAAATGACATGTCTCCACTGCTTGAGGGTAATCACTATCTTAGAGAGGAACAGGGTCAACAAGTTCCTTGGGTTAAGTTTATCTTACAGATTATCTAGAGGACAGACTGTGGATGGTGACGTAATGTCTCTCACCAGAGACAGACATCATGAGACCACATGTCAAGCCTAAGCCCCCCTAGTCCTTTGCCCCATTCTTGAAAGCCTTAAAAGACAGAATCCTAAGCCTTTAAGTGCACCTTCTCTCTGAGGTTGTGCACACTCTCCTTACTCTGAGTGTGTACTTCGCCTTAAATAAAGACTTCTCACTGCTCAACTTAACTGCATTTTGTCTCTGTGCTCTTCCAGTGGTAAGTGTCTTTGTTACTTCACTATTTCATTCAGTTTTCTAGACTTAAGCACAGGTCTTCACTCTCTCTGTTCAACTTCAGACAAGTTGGGAAGGGTTACAAAGATCTCTGATTTGGGTTTGCAAGTTCCTGTTGCCTGGGTGACCCAGACAGAACTACAGCTGTATGATCATGTCCTTTAGTAACCTGCCCAAAAATCTCCTTTATTTGCCTTTGGGAGGTTGTCAAAACATAATCTCACTCCATCCAGGGCTCTGCAGCTCCTCAAAATCCTGGGGGGTGGGGCAGGTGGAGGAGCTTAGATCCCACACAGTACAGATTCAAGCAGGCCCTGGAGGCCAGGTGACTATGGCTTCAGGAGTTGGCAAGGGATCTACCCTATGCTGACCAGGAGTTCCATGAGTGTCCCTTTCCTCTCTCTGCTCTTCCTTGCCCAGCTGCTGCCATTAGCTGCTACTCTCATTTTAATGAGTTCCTACCTTACCTACACTGGTCTGACATGTTTGTGAATTCTTTCTTGATTGAGTCAAGAACCCTCCTCTTGTCCAGGCTGAGGTTTCACCTAGTGCCCCAGGAGGCCCCCCACCCCCCGATGCTGTTGCCTCACAACAAAACAAGCAGAAAATAAAATTCATAATAAGAGAAATTAGTCAGCTGAAACTGCCCCAGAAATGGCACATATAAGAGAATTAGTTGAGACAGATGTTCAAGAGCTAGAGCAAAGAACATGGAACATGTTACATAGAAACATGGAAAAAACATATTTTAAAAAATGACCCAAGTTGAATTTGTAGAAATGAAAACTATAATCTCCAACATAAAAAGTACACTAGCTAGAATGAATTAAATTTCCAGTTCTATTTGGAAACAGAGAGAGAAAGAGAGGTAATATCTTTAATGTATAACAAAATAAAAATCCCTGTAAACCTGAAATACCTTTCAGTTACAAAGGCAAAGTATTTACTCAAACATACAAAAGTAAAAAGAATTCATCACCAGCAGAAATGTGCTACAAGAAATGCTAAAGGAAGACATTCACACAGAAAAAAAAAATTTTACCAGATGGAAATATGGATCTACACAAAGGAGTAAAGAACAGAAAAAATGGTCACTACTACAGCCATAATTAAATTTTTCTTATTATTCAAATCTTCAAAATTTTAATTGTTTAAAGCAAAAATAATAATGCATTATGGGGGTTTATAACACAAAGGGAACAAAATGTCTGATAATATCACATATGTATGTAGGAAATAAATGGAAGTATACTTCTTTGAGGTTCTAATACTATATGTGAAGTGGCATAATGAACTGGAAGGTAGAGAGTGATAAATTAAATGTGCATGCTATAAGCAATATAGTAATTAACCACTAATGTAACATCCAAAAGATTTATAGCTAATAAATCAACATAGGGAATAAAATGGAATCATAAAATATACTCAATTCATCCAAAAGAAAGCAAAAAAACAGAAGGAGAAGAAAATAAGAACTGTAGTGTTAAGCCCTGACATTTTTTTCTGTAATGCAAGTTCCTCACTAAAACTTTGTTTCTCAAATTCATCCATTTCAAAGAGGCATCCCCCTCGAACACAGAAATCTCCAGATAAATACACCGCCAGCCACAGGGCTGGATAAAGAGCCAGGCCACTTTTCCCTGCTGGGCCTCCTTTATTTTCAAGACTGTGGTTGATTTCAGTAACTGACCATTTGGGCCACTAGTTTTTCCTCTTTCCGTGCTTCAAATTTCTGCTTGCATGTTTTAAATTCACCAAGAAATGAGGGAGCCCATGAAGCCCTTGGCTTCCACCCTGGACCCCAGTAAAAACAGAACTCCATGCTCCCCACCACACAGACCTCGCTGTGTGTCCCTGGTATGCCTTGTAAGCTCCAGGGCTTGTAAGTCATACACGCTTTTTTTCTTCAAAGTTTCCTAGAGGTTATTGCTGAAGGACATCTTGAAATCATAATAAGAACCAAAAGGAGTCCAGTCTAACATTGGTTTGGAAAAAATGTCTGTGGGAAGCTCAGGGGCCCAGGTGAGTGTTCCCAGGCATTTCTAGCTGATGGCATTACTATCAATGGCTGAGATGGGCACAAAACAAGAACATATGGGATTGTTTTTAAAAGACAAATTGTAAGATTGTAGATTCAAAACCAACAATACATATAATCTCCTTAAACACCTGTATTAAGTGGTAATGTGCTGAAACAGAGGAATAAATCAATGGAATAGAATAGGGAAATGAGAAATAGAATCACATACTGATTATGGACAATTGATTTTGAGCAAGGAGGCATAGGAAACTCATTGGGGAAAGGACAGTCTTTAAACAAACAGTACTAAACAATTGCATGTCCATAGGTAACAATAAGATGACATTTAAACCGTATCTTGGATCATATACTGGAAGTAACACCAAATGAATAATAGACCAAAAATCTCAAATTATAAAACTTTTAAGAGTTGTAGGAGCCAAGAGCAGGCCGTCTCAAGATGTAGTAGCCCTGTGACATGCAGATGCTTTTAGAGCTGAAATCTACCAAGCCCAAACACTCAGGAAGAAACTTTGACTTTCCCTCACTTACCGCCTAAAAAGAAATCCCTAAAAATCCATCACTATTTTGCCTTCAGTTTCCAAGTTTCTAGCCACTGCTACCTCCTCTACTTCCTCCTCATCTGTTTTCTCATATTTTTTCCATTTTCTTTCATTTTCCACCTGGCTAATTAGTCTCCTTTGACTAATTTCTTTTCCTTATAGATGAGAATCTTAATTTTTCAGAGCCCTTGAAAGCCAACAGAAGAGCTTCCTTCTTTCCATCATACAACATCAGACATAATTTAAGTATATTAAATTAATGTCTCATATGTAGAGTTTTGTTTTCCCATACCTAAGAGAAAATGTCTAGTTTTAGAACTCACTGAATGTTTGACTTTTCAAGGGGCTGTCTCATAGATAACTATATTACTCTTGACTTTCTAGTTTAAAAGAAGGAAAGAAAAAAAAAAGCAAGGTATATTTTAAACTTAAGAGTTCATTGTACTGTAAACTTGAGAGAAAAGCTAGTTCACAGTTAAATCTTGACACTTTTTACTTATAAAAAATATTTACTCTTTCTGAAGATTAAAGTTATATGTCTTTTCCAAATATTTCAATAGCAATGTATTGAATAAAAAATTCATTCATGATGCAGTATCCAAAATTAAGCATATTTTTATTTCAGTCCTTTTGAGTACGCAATTTTCTGTGATTAGCTATGCACTGCATTTTTATATAATTGTAATTAAACCACTAACATTTTCTATTTTGCCCTTCAAACAACTTTATTTAGGTACATATAATAAACTATGTTTTAAAAGTATACAATTTGAAATGTTTTGACAGACAGGGACATGGGCAAACCATCACCAGAGTCAAGATAATGAGCACATACATTACCTCCCCCAAGTTCCTCCTGCCCCTTTGCTATCCCTCCTGCCTGGCTCTGTTACTCTCTTCCATCACAAGGCGGTAATCTGTTTTCTGTCACTAGAGTTTATCTTGTATTTTCTAGAATTTGGTATAAATAGAATTAAGCACTACATGTTCTTTTTTGGGAGTGGTGGGTCTGGCTTCTTTTGTTAAGGCATTCTAGTAAGCATATGGAATTACCATACTGTGTGGCTTTCATTTGAATTTCCCTAATGATTAAAGATATCGAACATGTGCTTTCATTGTCACTGACACATCTTCCTGGGTTGAAGTGTCCATGCAAATTTCCATTTTGGAATTGGTTGTTTGTTTTCTTATTAGTGAGTTTTAAAAATTCTTTTTATATTTTGCATACAAGTCCTTTTATAGACACATGATTTGCAAATATCTCCTCCATGAATATAGTTGATTTTTCATTCTCTGAGCAGAATCTTCAAAAAAAACCGAAGGTCTTAATTTTGATCAAGTACAACTTTTCATTTATAGATTTTGCTTGTTGGTGTTGTAATAAGAAATTTTGCTGAAGCCAAGGTAAAAAAAATTATCTCCTCTATTTTACTTTTTCGGGGAGGAAGAAATTTTCCTCTACCCCTCAAGGTTTTTCTAGCTTATTTAACAATCAAATTGACATAAGACAGATTGATATGAGAAAAACAAAAACAAAACAAAGTTTAATTACATATGTATTTAATTCCATATGTACATATGTACATAGATCCATAGACATAGATTCCAAAGAGAGTCAAGGACAATGAGGCATGTATGTCATCCTGAACCAAAGAGATGAGGGCAGGGGTCTGAGACGTCAAAGGAAAAGGGAAGTAATTTACAGGAATATGAAAGAGCAGATGTTAGGTAAATGTTTGCTGAGTCACACAGAAACAATGGGGTATGGAGGGGAATTTTAACAGATTTATCCACATCTTTCCCTGTCTACCACTTCTTAGTTCATATTATAACATAGTTATCTAAGGTGATAGATCTCTTCCATGGAGCAGGCCCTCTATCTAAACTCTTTCTATGCATTTAGGGAGAAGTTCAAAATTTCTTCCTGAGTCTTTTGGTGTGGTAGTTTTTAGTTCTGCATGTCACAACAGCTCATCTTGGGGAGGCCTGCTCTTGGCTCCTACAGAGGAAACACACAGCTGACTTAGTGCCTAGTTGATGTCTGTTCCATCCTTCCCCATCCTTCTCCCCAGAGGCCACTGGGATAGGATTTAAAACCTACATCTCCTACCACAATTCTATGTTTAAACTTTACACTGACATTCCCTTTTGTCCCCCTAACTTTTTCACATCTTTGTACATATTTGATTCTCCTATTATATATTTAGTTTTTCTAAGAAAAGGGTTCATGTCTTTTTCTTCTTTGTAACTTACCCTTTTGCCCCTACTTTTCATGTATGAATGACTAAAAAGTGCTTTTCAAATGGTTGGCCTAATTAATAGAGTGACCAATAACAAGATCCTGTGAGTTCTATGTAATTGGCCTCCGATTCCTCTGCAGTCCTGGCACTACAGAGGAGGGGCACACACAATAAACACATATCTGTGTTGAAGGCCAGGGGTATCTTTGTCTTCAGTGTCACACAATCATTACATTCATAAAGGCAGAAGGATATTCCCCATGTTCTGCTTTAAAAAAAAATAGTGAAAAGGATAGCCTATTTTATTTTCTGTATCAAAAACATTTAAATGCATAATTTAGAGAATTCAATATTGTGAACTAGCCCACAGAAGAGGCAGCAGTGTCTAGAAACTTGGACACTGAAGAAGAGAGAGAGATGGAAGAAATACATGGTTCAGACAATGCTTACTGAGACATTACTGCAACTCTTTCAAAAACAAAGGCCCAATTGTTGTGATTCAATTGGAAGGATGTTCAGTTCCCTTTAGTCCTTCAACACCAGTGCTTGTTAGCTAAGAGAGAGTTCTGTGTTAGAATCCTTTGTGTTTCTGCTGTAAGCTCTGAGGACTCTTTCATATGTTGAGTATCAATAAGACACAGTTTGAGGAATTCACAGTCTAGTTTGTCAATCCAGACATTTGAATGAAGGCCATATGGTACATGTCTCCAAGAGTTAAGGCAAAATAAGCTATTTAATGTGGTCACAATTTACATCCTCACTACACTGAAGTCATTCCTATTGAGTGGTGACTACGCTTTAGGTAAGATATAAACCAGTATTACTGGTGGGTCAATGCCCTCTCTAGTTAGACATTCATGTGGTTAGAGGACAGCAACAAGAATATACCTCAGAAAGCAAAACAAATGCTTTGGAAGGAAAATTTTAGACCAGTTCAATTAATCTTTGAAACACAGCACTAGTGGGTCATCTCTTGCTTAGATATTTTCTTTCTATTATAATGTGAAAATCCTAAAGTGTGGAATGATCCATTAAATTCAAAATATCACTGAAGAAATGTGTGAAGTTTAAAATATCACTGAAGAAATGTGGAGAAGCACTTTAATTCAGTAGTTCAGTGAAAAACTGAAGAGCAAATAAATTGAGATTCATTCTAACCATTATGTGTGGAGTCCTATTTAAGGTGCTTCACTAAGACACATAGTCAAGGATGTCTTATGACATTTTGCCAGTTATGTAAAAGATTAAGTTGCTAAGGGCAACTTGTCTGAAATAACTGGAGGTTGACTGGAATAACTAGATTCATATCATGAGGTGATATAAGCTTCTGATAGTAAGGAAGGATAAGAAGGAAGTAGGAAAAAATGGAAGTCATAAATAAGAATTGAATTACTGGAAAAAATATATTCAGGGGTTTTTGGAAATGCTTTAAAGTTATAACAGAGAAAAGAGTTGAACAAATCAAAGACAATACCAGAACCAAAATTAGCTTAATGAAAGGAAAGGTCTTCCTTTTGTTAAAATACACCTGCAGAAGTAGTCCGACAACAAGAATATGTCACTTAAGCTTTATTTCCTAAACAATGAGTCCCATTGTTACCTGTAAGGATAAATGTTGATGATATGAACCGTGTTAAAAAGGTCTTTTTTGTTAAAAGTATCTATTAAGACTTTTTTTTTTTTAATGAAAATGAGGGGAAATGTACCAGCCCCACTTTTCCCAATATGTTAAATAGGCAGAAGTTCACTGCATCAGTGCATGGCTTCTATCTATCTACTCTGCTCTGTGCTGTATACGTTTGCATCTCTCAGTGAACCATAAGCTTCTAAAGGGCTAGTGATGGGTTTGTGTTCCCACAGTTCCTTGCATTTATATAAGATATTGAATAGTCATTTGTGTAACGTTGCTGCTCCATCTACTGACTGGCTCTAGAATGTTTCTCTAGCATCAACCTACAAAGTTACAGCATAAAGGGGTGGGGTTATATGGTTGATTTTTATTATTTATGGTGGTTAATATTCTGTAAAGTTGCCACTAACACTGAATTAATGAATTCTGGACCGTCTGGAGGAAATAGAGGATAAGGTTTCTGCAAGCCTCTGGTAACATTTTCATTAACTGAGCAATCTATAGCTTGTTTTATGTGTGCTTCTGTTTAAAGAAATACATGTAAAATAAATCTTATTTAACATGTATTACTGGTTCATCAACACCGCACTCACGACCAACAGCACCGGAACTCATGCCTGCACGATGCTAACAGGTATTTTCTCCATAAGGCACATCGCAGCCCTTCCCCACTGAGAAACACTAGACAGCATATCAGCACAGCACTACTTGAAGCTATTTTAACCAGCAAAATCACCAGGAGAAATGAGAAGGAAGCGGCAGTAAATAGACCGGGAAAAGGACACTTGTTTAAACACTATGAGAGCTGAAGTGAGAAGACAGAGCGGCGCCGCGCTCAGCATTAGGTGTCGGCAGCTAACATTTCGCACTGCTCTGCGCGTGCCTGTGAAAGACGGAGAAGGCACCGCAGGGAGTGATTTGGGGCGTGCAAATACATGTCAGCGAAAAGGCCAATTGTGAAATGTGGAGCCCGTGAATGAGGAGGCCTGACAGTCTGAGGAAGCCAAGGATGCGATCAATGAACACAGGTAGGGGCCATAGAACAGACCTGACCCAGGTTAGCATCCGTCTAAATTCAACTGCATGTTCACGTTCCTGCTGTGCCCCAGGGCTACTTTACTAGGTTGGAAACTTTGTGAGATACTTGTGGTTTCCAGCACAAGTTCAAAAAATAGATAGGTTTCTGGATTTGCTGCTTGCTGCTCTGCCAGGCACTGAGCTGTAATTCTCCCCTGAGAAGGGTGTTGACATTTACTAAGAACTGAGCACACTGCTAGTTGTTTGTCCCTTCACACTTCTTCATAACAGAACTGTGATTTATTGGGGGAGGACAGCAATGGCTCAATTAAAAAAAAAAAAGACCTTCCCAAAAGTTTTAGGTGAAAAGGAATCTGGTAAAAGTTTAAACCTCTTCCAATGTAGTTAAATGACCAAGATCTGGTCAATGAGAAACAAGTAAAAGTTGGTTTGGTTTTCAGGGAAAACTTATAAATGAAGAAGGTTCAGTTAGCATAGACCTCATTGTCACTTTGTCCCCTCTATTCAGCCTGCAATAAAGATACAGGGGCTGACGCATCAATAACCATGGGACTCTGAATGACCTTGATTTTGAAGGACAACCCCTTACTAGGGCTAGTGGAGCAGAAAAATATGAAGAGCCTAGATTTCTGATGATGTAATGAAGGTACCAAAACAGCCTTACCTACAGATTTCTTACTGGAAGGAACTCTGAGTATTTGGTGTTTGTTTTTGAAATGCTATACTCACTGCTGAATACAATTCCTTCCTTCCTTTTCTTTCCTCCTCTTAATATTTTCCTGAGCTCTGTTAACTCTCCTGATGATTCCCTTCTTGTTATCAATCTCAGTTTCCAAGCTTTTTAGTTATTGGTTAACGTAATTCTTTCAAAGCTTCTATACTTGCCTGTTTCTTAGTTTGTTCTTTGATTCAGTTTGTTTGCTTTGTTTGTTCGATTCATCCACAGTGGCTCTTCTTCTAGGGTGTTTGTTGGCCATTTTTGGATTCTAGAATGCTGGAGATTGCAGACAAACCAACAATCAACAACCTGTTTTCCCCCTCTGGTGGATACTAAACCCCCTTAGCTCATTCACCCTCACCATTGTGTACTCTGTGATTGAGGGATAGTGTCCAATGAATTCTGTTGAAAATGTTGTCCATAGGTGCTCTGTCAATTTTGATAGAAGTATTTGAGCAGATTAGAATGTGATAGGCTCTCTCCTGACTTTGTCTCTCCCAGAAGTTTAGTGTGCATCCTATCTGATAGTCTACCCCACAAACAGGTGCTTTTAGATGTATTCCTTTCTCTCTCCTTCAGAAAACCCTTTGAGATAAGTAATATTATTAGTCACATTTTCAGATAACAAAAGGAAGCCAGAGAGAGGAAGTAATTTGCTCAAAGTCACCAAGATAGAAATTGCTCCAACCCACATTTGATGTTGGCTCTGTTTACAGCTCATTCCTGAGCACTACATAAGCCTTTTAGAAATGAATCTGAAAGCCCCCTTTCACAATTGAGCTCTTGCAAAAGGCCCCTGTGTCTGGCTTCAGAAGGGTCGTAGGGAATATGACTTTAGAGTAAAATGTCTGGCTTCAGAAGGTCATAGGGAACAGACTTCAGAGTAAAATGCATGTTAAAATAGATCATTGAAAGTTTTAGGTGGAAAGGAATCTGGCAAAAGTTTAAAAAAGAAACACAAGTACTTTTGTTTGGAGAAGTCTAGACAGACTCTACTCAGCACATTCTTCTTTATGCTTAGCCCCCATGTGCCACGGTGAACATAAGTATCTGTGAAGTTAAGAGAACACCTGGCCACCATATTCTGACAGCATCATAACTGCTTGACAGCACATCTCAGTGTTCTTCTTACAAGTTTAACAATTCTAGTTCCTTTGCTTCTCAACATAGGACTTTCAATAACAAAAATGCTTGTAACTCTCCTTTAAACTCTGCCCAGATCCCTTATCCATATCTGTGCTCTCCTTTTAGAGTTTACCATTTCTACTGGCACTTGCATGTGTAAAATAATTTTCTCTCTTTCCCCCAGTTTTCTCTTGTTGATGTTTTCCTTGGATATTATTTTCCCCTTTGAACTAAGAGGACAGAGAGGCAGGATGTTGGGCTTGAGAGAAGAGGTAAGATGGCATGTATTGTGTGCCCATTCCTGGGACAAGGGATCTCCAATTACCACCTAGGTTAATTTGTTAATTCCTTCATGGTTGTTTCCTCCACATCACTATAGTCTCAGCCCAAATGTGACCTCTTAGACAGGCTTTGCATGATTCCTGTAGCGAAACCAACAAGCCCTCTTCCTATCTCCCTATCTCCATGACTTTCTTGATGAAGTCTCTTTTGTATTTTCTTTATAGCATTTTTTTTCATTCTCTGAAATTATCTTGTTTATTTACTAGTTCCCTTTCTTTTTCTTTTTCTAACATTTCCTTTCTTTTTCTAACACTAGAAAGTAAGCTTGTTGCACAGGGCTTGGGTCTCTCTCCTCAGTTACTGGATCCCAAGCTCCTAGACATTGCTGGACACAAAGTATTTGCTCAATAAATGTAGTGAATGGATAAGTGATTAGATAAACAAAAGAACAAGTAATTCTGTGCAGGTAGAGGCCAGGATCTCAATAGAACCAAAATGTTTATGAGGATAAAATTTAAGCAAGAGAAGAAACAGGATTGGCAAGAAAAACTTAGCAAATAGTGATGGAACCATGTTTCCTTAATTCCCTCCAAGGAAATGTATAATGGGTTGTAAGGTTAAATACATAAGCCTACAACTGAATTAAACAATCTTTCTTATTTTTTATGTAGGGTAACCTGTGCAATTATTTTTCTTCCCAAATGATTATGTTTTCCTTACTAAATTGATAGAGAGCTTGTTCTTTTAAGATTCATTTTCTGCATAGAGCTCAATCACACACCAAATAATGATTATGACTATCCCAAGGTAGGGCAAGGCTCATTGCAACCTCATTTATTATCTGATAAGCATAATTTATTTTGATGAACATTTGCTTGCTCAAGTCATACTGCTTTAGGTTTTTTCTTTCACATTGGGATTTGGATAGAGTAAATTTATGCATTATCTGGTAATTATTATTGTAAGAGGGTCCACATTAATATGTTAAGTTTTGCTTAGAGATGTGCTTATCCAAGCACATTGTATGGTGGACCCCAAACTTAAATTTTGAGTTTGTATTTCTTTTATGAAATATCAGGAATATTTTCTTTATTCTGTTGTGCTAATTTTAAAAATAGGTCTATCTGCTACAATATGAAGGGCATATTCTCTCAGTTGAGATAACAGCTCTATCTGAAGCAACCAATGGTAAAGGAAATGCTATTGTTTCAATATTTACATAATCAACATTAGAAATTATTATAAGATTAAGTATTGTGATTTGTTTGGTGGAACAGCTAAAAATAACACACCTATTTTATTTGATAGTCTCTATGTGGCCTATACCAAATATTCATCAACATTCATCATCACTGGAAAGTTGTATTCACTAGAAATTCCTCCTGCAGATACACAGCCCAAATATACACCTTCTGGTTTTTCCAAAACAAAAACCCCTCCAGCTGTGAAGTTATAAGGAAGCAGCAGCAACAATAGAAACAAAAACAGACCCCAAAGACTTCAAATTTTGGAATTATCAAAAAAAAGCCACAGGAAATACTCTCACTACATTCAAAAACTAAAAGCATGCAAGAAACATGTATCTATAAGAAAATGTTATAGAAATTTTTTTAAAATAAAATTGTACAAATCAAAACTAAATATAATGTTACAACCAAAAGGGTCAAATATACCAGCCATTTTGAAATACCTGAAAAGAAAATTCATGATCTGGAAGGTAGGTCAGAAGAAACTAACTAGAATGCCACACAGTGAGGTGAAGTGATAGAAATATAAATAAAGTTAAAAGATAAAGAGTTTAATACACATATAATCAATTTTGGCACAATGAATAACTTCAAAGACTGGAGAAGACTAATGAATCCCAAGGAATTCCTTCAGAAGAAAAATTATTCCAGATGCAAATGCTGAGATGCAAGAAGGAAAAAAAAAACCTTGATGAACCTCAGTTAAATAAAAGAATAATTATATCTCATGGGATTAAAAAAGAAAAATAAAATGTCCAACAACATCATATAAGTCAGGAAGTGAATACATGAATTATGTTAGTCTACGACCTCAAGAAGCATATATCAACTAGGATTAGATGTGTAAGGGATTTATTATACAGCCTGCAGGGAAAAGGGAAGAGATGAGAAGGTAGGGAGAACATACGTGGTCAGATCACAATGCAGGTCTCCCATATGTGTAAAGAGAGCAGGAAGCAGCAGCATTGGGTAGGAAGAAGAACAGCAGCACAGATCTAAGTATTTAATCCAGATCACTGGAGAGTTCTCAATCAAAAGTTGTCCATCATAGGAAACCTGCATCGGGCAAGACTGGCTGACACTATAACCCTCACTGTGGTCATTCTGGGGAATGTATGAGTGCAGCCTAGGAGAAGCATGTTCTTGACTCCAAATGGATGGAGGATCCAGAGATGCAGTAGCTGGTCTGAGAGTCTACTATGCTCCGCACAGCAGATCTGAGAAACATATTTGTGACTTCCACATTAGAAATTTTCTAAGATCTTTTTATTTCAGAGGAAGAAGGAAGAAGGCAAAAATATTGGTGAGTGCAGATTTCAATCAATTAACTAACCACATCGCAATTTCCAGAGTACCCACTAAAATTATAAAAACAAGTAGATTACTTCTAAGCCAAGAGAGAAGAGACAATGGCACAATTAAAAAGGATTTCATAAGAAGGCAGGAAAAGGGAAAGAGGACAAAGAAAATAAGACAGATGGAGTAGGTAGGAACCACAAAATAATATGGTAGATATAAACAAAACATATCACTTTTATGTTAATTCTAGTGGATTAAATTCTCCAGTTAAAAACAATGATTAAACTGAATCTTAAAAAACAAATTATACTTTATGAGTCACATTTAGTCTCTATGTTAGATTCTTTTTCTCTTGAAATTCTTACTTCCTTTAAAACATATTTTTTATTTTTTAGAATTTTATTGCTCTGAGAATGAACACAGAAATACTTGAATTTCATAGGAAAAAGTCAACTTAGAATTTGAAAGTTATTGGCAGATATCTGTAAAACACCAGTGATATTTCTTCAATAAATTTGGGTAGATAGGGAAAGGTCAAATACCCTGAATTTTTATGATAAAACAATCATACTTATTTAAATTGCTTTTATTTCTGAAAAGAAATTGAGATACCCTGTAATTGTAGACATATTTAATTAGATCATTAAAGTTAAAATGGCAGTTAAAAATTTGGATATAGTTTTGGACACTGGCCCAAATCATTAAATTATATCATTATTGTGATTAACAGTAACTTGAACAAGCAATAAAGGGAAATGTCAAGGATTATGTATACTTTTCTTTTTCTAATTAAAGGGAGCATAACTTTCTTTAGGAGCAACAGACCTTCAAAGAATAGTTTTTTTCATGGATAATGGGTACATGCTCAAGAAATAAAAATAATTTGATGCAATGTAGAAAAATAATCTGATACAATGTGTCACATCTACTTAGTAGAAGATGAAGAAATGATCTTAATACATATATTTTTCTTAATATGCCAATGGGTTAAAATGTACTTGATCAAAAGCTAATATACATTCAGATCAGCCTAATTCCATTTTTGTGGCAAAGCAAGGAAGGTTTTATGAACACAAGCAAACTTTGCTACTCTACAAGAACATCTTCCATTTTAACTATACTCACTGTCTTCAGTTCCCAAATGTTTAAAACTCAGCTTCAACCCAGGATTTATTTCTGATTTTTCTCTAGGATGGCTTTTCCTGATGTTGGAGTCAGCCATTACTAGCCCCAGGAGAGCTGGTCAGCACACTGATACCGCTGTAATGGACTGAAACTGACACTGTTCTCATCAGTAAAGTCAAACATCCATCAGAGCTCATAGATATTTATCCATTTCTTATTAACAAGAAGCAGGTTTCAAAACCTTCCTTCATTGTGACATTCTAAATAGCTATTCTGTTCTATTAAGAAAGGTTGTATATGTAAATTTTGACTGTGCAGCATTTTCAGTCATATCTTATTTCCCATTGTTCATACGTCATGGGGAATTTTTTTGGAAGACATTAGCATCTTCCAGATAATGATTTTCATTCCCTGTGACCAATTCATGTGCTTGTTCAGGGGATGAAGCCGAACAGCAGCATTCTTTCTCTTCTCCCCTCCTCTCCTTTCCTCCTTCTCTCCCCACCCCTCCCTCCCTCTCCTCCTCCCTCCCCCTTTCTCTCTCTGTCTCATTCTACCACCTTCTCTCCCCCTTCCAGATATTTCCTCTACAAATGTAAGCAAAGCAAGGAAAAGAAAGCTTAAAAAAGAGTACTGATTTTTTTTTCATTTAGTGAGGCAAAGGAAAATCTGACTCTCGCATGATATAAAATTTTAGAAAAAGTAATTTCATAAACCCTTTGTAGTGATGCTATGTTTCAACATTATTCTTTTTAAAAGGAGAAAAGACTCTCAAATGACACTTGGTGATGTTCTGACAGATAATGAGGAAGATGTCAACGTGATTCTGAGAGATTTCCATGTCACGGGGGCTGTTCCAGGATTCTAATTTTTGTTTTTTAAGGTTCCCTTTTGTTAAAAGGGTGCAACTTGTTTTTGTATATTAAAACCTCCTGAGCTGTCCAAAGAGATTGTTGGGAGTTGTCTAATCCATCCTTCTAGACAGGTCATAAAATCCTCTTAATCCCTTTAGAGAACATTGAACAGTATACTGTCTGACTATGAATCAGACCTTTGCCCTAATGGAACTTAAAACAATAGGGCTTATTTAAAGTGAAGAAGAAACAAGGCATACTAATTTAATTTAACTTAAAATAACAGACTGTCGATGGAGCTGTTAACACATAGTTTGTTCATAGGAGTATTAACACGTGTTGTTTGACCTTTGCCTGGGAGATTGATTATCTTCTCATGGCTATGGTGGGGAATATGCACACCAGCACCCACCCACTGACGACGGGCAGGGTACACGCCAGCACCCACCCGCTGACGACGGGCAGGGTACACGCCAGCACCCACCCGCTGACGACGGGCAGGGTACACGCCAGCACCCACCCGCTGACGACGGGCAGGGTACACGCCAGCACCCACCCGCTGACGACGGGCAGGTTACATGCCAGCACCCACCCGCTGACGACGGGCAGGGTACACGCCAGCACCCAGCACCCACCCGCTGACGACGGGCAGGGTACACGCCAGCACCCAGCACCCACCCGCTGACGACGGGCAGGGTGCACGCCAGCACCCACCCGCTGACGACGGGCAGGGTGCACGCCAGCACCCACCCGCTGACGACGGGGCAGGTGCACGCTAGCACCACCCGCTGACGACGGGCAGGGTACACGCCAGCACCCAGCACCCACCCGCTGACGACGGCAGGGTGCCACCAGCACCCACTCCGCTGACGACGGGCAGGGTAAGGCCACGCGCTAGCACCCAGCACCTACCCGCTGACGACGGGCAGGGTACACGCCAGCACCCAGCACCCACCCGCGGACGACGGGGCAGGGTGCACGCTCAGCACCCACCCGCTGACGACGGGCAGGGTGCACGCCAGCACCCAGCACCCACCCGCTGACGACGGGCAGGGTGCACGCCAGCACCCACCCGCTGACGACGGGCAGGGTGCACGCCAGCACCCACCCGCTGATCCTGGGCAGGGTACACACCTCCACCCGCCTGCTGATCCTGGGGAGGGTACACGCCAGCACTCACCCGCTGATGATGGGCAGGGTACACACCTCCACCCGCCTGCTGGTCACGGGGAGGGTACACACCACCACCCACCCGCTGGTCACGGGGAGGGTACACGCCACCACCCACCCGCTGGTCACGGGGAGGGTACACGCCACCACCCACCCGCTGGTCACGGGGAGGGTACACGCCACCACCCACCCGCTGGTCACGGGGAGGGTACACGCCACCACCCACCCGCTGGTCACGGGGAGCGTACACGCCTCCACCCACCCGCTGGTCACGGGGAGGGTACACGCCACCACCCACCCGCTGGTCACGGGGAGGGTACACGCCTCCACCCGCCTGCTGGTCACGGGGAGGGTACACGCCTCCACCCGCCTGCTGGTCACGGGGAGGGTACACGCCACCACCCACCCGCTGATCATGGGGAGGGTACACACCTCCACCCACCTGCTGACGACGGGCAGGGTACACACCACCACCCACCTGTCTGCTCTGCTGCACCTGCTTCTTAAGGCCGATGAGTGTTTGCTGCTGCTTTCCCTGCATGACAACCCCTAGAAACACCCCCCAGCCTTGATCAGTGCTCCACCAACCCGCTGCGTCACATGGTGGGCGCAGCCCCTGAGAATAAGGGGCCTCTCTTAGGACCGATGAAACCTCTGGTACCTTTGTGCACAGCTTTCTAATTAGGGCCCAGTGCACTATGAAGGTGGCTCTACAACTGTGACAAAGTCATCTAAAGCCTGGCTTTGCTCTAGAATTATAAATACCAATTCAAAAAACAGACTTATATGATATGAATAGTGCCTTCCCATCTCAGTCAACAGATTTTGACTTACACATCTGGCACTGTCTTTTCATCAGTTGAACAATCTGCACATTTTTCATAGAAATATTATGCAATTTGGGAACATAGGTAATAATCATGAGCATATTTATCTCAGTTCTTGATGTAAAGCTCACTCTGCCTATCAGAGCTTCTTTCAGTGACATATCTGAGAATTCTGAAGAAAGATTAGTTATGCTGGTGCCTCGGGAAGAGTCAATCTAAATGATTGTCAGTTTTTTTTTTTTAACTCCACTGAGGATTTCTTCATAACTTACCAGTACTGACTTTTCTCTGTGGTTTGAAAGACAATTTATATAGAAGGGTTTTTATTTTTTAAAGTTATATTGCACAATTCTATACTTTAAAATTCTGTTCTAAAAAATTGCCTCAGCTAACACATTTCCAAGGTATGGTTGAATTCGTTGTGTTTCCAACAAAATAAACAATAGCAATCATAATGAGAGTAATGTCACCTTCACAAACGTAATTTCTTTATATTAATTTCATGCCCTTCTCATATCTCTTCCATTAATTAACTTGCAGTGACATTTTAACTGAGTGCTTTTAATGAATGCTGATTACACAACCCATTTAAAAAATTTCTTTCTTAAATAATTCTGTTTTACAGTTATGAAATATTGTTAACCCTTTACTTCCTTTCCAGGGTGATATTTAAATAATTTAGAGAACTGTGAAATTGTCATCTTTGTCCCCAGATCAACTGAAGATTCATGTGACTGTGGGTTTTATATATATGTGTGTGTACATGTAAACATGTATACATATACACATAAAAATGACATATGTGTGTATATATATATATATATGTACATATATATACATATACCAATTCAGTTTCATCCTTTGCCTTTGTGGATTTTGTTTAGAGACAGTTAAACTAGTGAGGATAGCCACATTTTGGCTCAGTAATACTTTGTCTTCCTTAAGTGATCCATTTCAGTTAAATTATTACTGCTTTAAAAGACAGCTTTATGCTTTTTCATGTTTTCAATAACCGATTGTGAAAGAATCACTGCGGGCTTTTTCAGACCGTCACATATCACCCTGCCATTTCTATGTTACTCTGTGGCTTCTGATACTGCTGCAAAAGCACAGAAAATAAATGGGAAAGTTTTTAAGTTTATAGATGCTTTCCATTTTATTTTTATTTCATTTTAAAAGGCCTATTCACTACTCTTGGGTTTGGTCAAGAAACCTGATACCTGTTCAGCCTTCCTAGTAACTACTTTGTCCTCCTCTTTTATAATATTCTCATGAACTATGACCATAAGTGACTCATTTTTTGCCGCTCCAAAGGTCTAATACAGTGTCTGTCAAGTAACAGGTGACCAAATAATTACTTCTTGGTGTTCAGGACTATTGTGTATATTATGTGCTGACCGCCAGTACACTGGCCAAATGGTAGCAAATAGTTGACACATAGTTTCCTCTTGAAGAGATCTGTCATATTGAATAAATGAATGCCATGATTTAGATTTAGGTTTTTGTTATTTTGCATTCCTTTTAGTATTGCCTTGCATAGTTAGAGTTGCATACCCTTAACTAACTTAGTAGGTTTTTCTGAAAGATATATATGGACTCTTGTGATTCTTTGCTAAAGGAAAAGATGTACTATTAAGCACTTTTGAGTACATGAGAGAAATTCAAATGGTAGGTAAGATAGATGGAGGTAATTCAGGAAGACTGGCTGCTCCCCTGCATTCCCAATCTCACATCACAGGCTGGCTTTAAAAAACTGTTCATGAAAGTTTCCAGAGACTCTGGGCCCACAAGTGGTGCACCTCTGGGGACTAGATAGTAATATGCCACCATGTGCTTAAGGAGGGCCATCTGCTACCTCTCTTCTCACACTCCAGGGCATAGCTCAGGGATGCAGAGCAGATCACGTAACAAGCTTTCCCAAGAAGACACACAGAGCAGTGATAAGGCATCTTAACTAGGGGGCCAGAGTCAGGGGACAGGGGTGGATTTGCTCTTAATCACCGTGTCAAAGGACCCCCAACATTATTGAGATAATTCTGAAGGTAGTCTAAGGTCTTGTTAAGAGAAAGGAGTCATTAGACACAGATATTAAAGGCCCAGGGCATTTGGATCAGAACAGGACAACATGATAGAGTAATTCAAAGCTGGTTTTTCCTGAATCTTTTTCTGAAATGGCTGAGAAAGCCTGATCTTACCCGGAAAACAGAACGATGTAGTGTTCAGATACTTAACATCCAATATGTTTTCCTATAAGGAATTCTTGTCAGAGTGTGTTGTAAAGAAAGAAACTCACACACAAATACACACGTGAATATTTTTTAAATTTCTCAGATATAACAGAATATAAAAACAGGAAAATATTCATGGCTTTTGAGTATTTAGACATGAGCATTATTTAGAGTTTGTGTGTATATAATTGAAAAGGGATTAAAAATAATTTAAATACACTAAAGAAAAGACAAGTTAAGAAGTCCCAGAAGAATAATTTATTTGGAATATGAGCCATGTTAATTACATGTGCTCTGAATAAGTTAGTATGATTCAGAAGGACTAAGGAAACCTAAGGAAGTTAGACTAACTGGACTTTGAAATTTGGTGGCTTTATGTAAAATCAACCAACTCTGTAGAACAATGAAAAATCAACTTTGTACTGTTTGCATCATGGATGCCTTCAATAACAGAAAAATTATTTACTGAGTACTACTATGTACTTGATATTGTTTTATGGAATGAAGGTATGTCAGAGAAAAAGCAGACCAATTTCCTTACACATATGACATTTACATTCTAGCAAAGGAACAGAAAATAAATGATAAACAAGAAAGCTAAAATAGATGTAGACTATATATATTTTAAAAGGTGACAAATGCTATGGAAAAAGAAAAATGAGAGCAGGGTAAGGGGATCAGGTTCGTTAGGTAGCCTCACTGAGGTTTTGTTTGAGCAAATAATTAAAGAAACAGAGTTTGATGCATTAAATTCAAATAGCTAAAAATAAACTCCAAAGATAATACCTAGTATTCTTTGACCAATAGATTCTCATATTCTAAACTTCAATTCTTATCCTGCTATTATGGAAATATCGCTAAAAAAGTAAAATAAATACTTTTCACCATCCATCCTTCTTGAATCTTTTATGCAATGATGATTGTCTGGCAGTATGCAGAGAAAACGGTTTGACCTTGCTAACAGTGTCCTTGAATTTGTCTTGGACAACATTCACTAACCCAAAGTGTGTCATCAAAAAATATTAAGTACACTAAACTTTTCATGTTTATATGGGAGTTGGAATGACTATGCAAGCAAAACCAAAATAATCTCCCCTTCAAAGAATAAAGATTATTATATCTTAAGTTCAGAAACTCATTTGAAAAGGATATAACTTCCCATTACTGTGAAGGTAAATATAATTCTTAAACCACTAAAAAAAGAAAAAGGATAACAAGATCTTAGTGTGCCAGCTTGCTAGGTTAAATATATTCAGACAGTTGTATATTTATTGAGTAATTTGAGGTGGTCTGACTTCTATTTTCTTCCTTCTCTGTTCTCTTATTTGAAGTCCAGAATTTACATTATTGATCATCAAAGCTATTAGAAAGTACTTGGTCGTTCTGTGAAGTATGACAAAGGCAATCATCTTATAGGGAGATGGTTTGGTTTCTTGTTTCCCTGGTCACATGAGGCTCGTCTTTTTCCTGCCTCAGCTTTCTACTCACTTCATGCTTTCAGGTATAGTTCTTTAGAATGATCTTGTCAGTTGCACAAAGACATCTCCTCATTCAGGTGAGTACTTCATGGACACATTCCTAAGTCTGTATGAGCAGATGTAATAATGTTGAAATAATTCCACAATATATAGGCTATCAATTTGTTAGAGTAGTCACATGAAGTCAACAATAAAGTGTCTTCATATAGACTGATGAACATGTCTGTGCAAGAGATTTAGAACTTTGATAGAATGAAATCTTTTTGAGAGAGGTGATGATTGGACTGGCCCATGAACCAGTGATCATGAGAATTGTCCCTCAGTCCTCTGCTATCCCACTGTGTATGTTGCCCAAAGGGCAGCTAAGAGCTAATTGTTTTCTTGGCATGCAGTGTCAATATCATACCCAAGACACCATGGCCTATATTGCAGGGGTAGAGTTTCCCAGGATTAAGCTGGACATGTGAGTGAGCCAGAGGTAGACCTTGTGGACCTGTATCTTTGCTAAGATATTTTTCTAGGGCCTTGATTTAGTTCTGAAAGAGCCTTCCAAATCGAGAATTCTCTAGGGAGTTGTGAAAAACCCTGGAGCTCTACTTGAGTAATATTAGAATATTTCCCTTACTTTACTTACCTGTCCCAATCTATAAGAGTTTAAAACTCCCCCAAAATATCCTTAACTGATACAACAAATATAATATACAATTATTTTTTTTCATAAGGTGGTCAGACTGTGCCACAATAGAATAGGATATAACATGAATGCAATCACGGTCAAAAGGCAGGTGAGTACCACCAAGGTAAGAGATCAGTGTAAAATTCAAGGTTTCTGAGAACAGACAACATACACAACAGACTGAGGTAGTATAGTATTTACTTACAGCAAGAGGAGAGAGAAAGTATACAGGATCTAATACCTTGCTATGAATTGGTTCCCCATGACTAAGAGATCTATTCCACAGCTAAGGTCAGCAGTCTGGCTCCATGAACCTCTACTTTGTGCTATAGTAGAAAGACCCCAAATCCTTGCCCCATGAAGTCTGAGGTACAGAAAGTTAGGGACATGTTTCAGGGCCATTCAGGCATTCATAGCTAAGCAGTTTCAAGAGAAGTTTACATAAGCCCAATACAGAGGGAGCAGATTTGCACTGGCTGTGTTCTGTCTCTTTGCACACAGTGTGATTTGTGAGCCTGCCAGCATGTCCTGTACAAAAGCACAAGGTTAATCTTGGAAACACGGGAGGAGAAGGGCTGCACTTGTACTCTTCCCTCACAATAATTGAATATTTTATGTTTTAATTTTTCTGCCACTTTTTTTCTCTAACCTTCAAGAGAGAAGAAACACAAGAAATAATCATGGATCTATCAGAAACTCTGAATCCCAAGCAGTGACCCTTGACAATATGTGTGCCAAATGCTAAATACAGTCCCTGGCACAGGTAAACAATAAATGTAAATCTATCATACTTATGATGTGATAATTTTGATTTAAAAAAGAAAGCAAATACAGAGTTGACAGTCATCTCTATTGCAATCTCAGTAGGCTTGTAGAAACAAATCTATGAGGAAGAGGGGGTATATATGGAGCCCAGGTTTTGTCAACTAAATGTAGTGAATTTGCTAGAAAATGAATAGAGAAAACCTACAGCTTTGCTAGTTCAGGCTGTGATCTCAACAGATTCTGAAAATAAAAGAACCATGGAAGTGCTGAGATAAGCTCTTCCTATATCCCTGGCCAACTGGGAAAATACACACAGACATGGGGGAATCCCAGAGATCCCAAGGAAATGTGAAAGCCAAGACGGACTTAAGAACTGGATGAAAAGTTTAATGTACTCACCAGACTCCAACACAGGTTAATCTACATGGGGTGGAAAGCTTATGGGTACAAGGTATTCAAGCACAAACTCTGCCCCAGTCATTGGCTGACCACTGGTTATGCAGACGACCAATGTTTTAGTTAAACATTATGAGACATGCAAAGGGACAAGAAAGAAAGTTAGTCAATACAACTGACTCTGCATGGGCCTAGAAGTTGGATTTAGCAGACAAAGACATCAAACAGGCATTTCAAATACGTTCAAAAGTACTGGTGACAATGGCTCAGCAAATAGGGAAAAGAAGGTGGAGTGGAAATGATATCCAAAAACTTCCCAAATTTGATGAAAAATATTAATATGAGCATCCAATAGCTCCACAAACACCAAGTAAGATAAACACAGGGATCTATATCTTCACACATCATAGTCTATCTTCCTAAAACCAAAGACAAAAGGAAAATATTGAAAACAGAGAAAAATGACTCATCACTTACAGGAGAGCAAATATCATTCACTTTTTAAGTGAAAAACTCTATAAAGGTAAAATATTCCTTAACTATTTGGTTATCCTATGGGATAATTCTTTTTTTAAAGAAGAATAGTACATTTTTTAATTGAAGTATAGTTGATATACAATATTATATTGGTTGACATACAACACAGTGGTTCAACAGTTACACATATTAAGTCCTCACCTCAACTAGTGCAGTTACTGTCTGTCAACCTAGGAAGATGTTATAGAACAATTGGCTATATTTTCCATGCTGTCCTACCATTCTCTGTGGGATAACTCCTACAGGCAGGATAAATGCTTGAATAATTCACTCCACCACTACCACTACCAACACCACTTTTTAGAACAGTTTTCAAAATAATAAGTTGTGTCTCTAGCATTCTCCAGTGAGTTTCTGCACTCCCCACCCCTTTTCTTTTAGTTAACTCCATTTTTGAATCTTTCAAGAGTGATTAATATAGTTCTTAATTATTTTTAATTTTTACTGGCTCTCATAGATGTCTTATTTTTCATTAATATCTTCTAATTAAATTTGTTTTATATATAAAAGCTTATTCATTTTTTTGATGACTTATAATATGCTGTTTTATTTTTAAATCTCATGCTGACTGTTATAATTTTACTATTGCCTATTTTGGGTTTCCAGTTATTAATCATATCTTCCGAAAATTTAAATAGTTCTATCTCCCAACTGCCCTTACTCCCTCATAGATTTTGTTTTTCCTAAAGAGTATGTTCTCAGTAAAGTCTATATAGTCAAATCTCTGTTTCTAAGGCAACTTCTCTTTTCAAATCTTCCTTTTCTCTGTTCATTTTTTAGTTTTGTTTCTAGCTTATGTTGTTCTTTCATGACTTGTATTATTATTACTTTTCCTTTCTTTTAGTGTTTTGTAAAATATCAGACTGCTGTTCTCACCAGTTAATGGGTATTTTTTTCTGCATTGCCTTCATTGTCTGTAGAATGACTATTCTCCTCGGTTTCTTTTTTCCTGAAGTATTGTAGGGTATTCAACAGCAATATTTGGCTTTTATTTATTTTATATTTAGATGAGATAATTTTGTTTGTGTAATCTTTAGGAGGAAAGGTGAGTCAGAATAGTTTCCTAGCCTCAAAGCTCTTAAGATTCCTCTTCTGAGGTGTTCATAAAATAAGAAAATTGTGACCCTGTAAATTCTGAGTGATATCAGCCTCTTTACTCCCAAACCCCTCATTTTTCCCTATTTCTCTCTTACACTTTTTGAAATTTCTCCAAAGGGTGGATGACACTGTTAGCAGTTTCCTTCAGTGGGGCTCTATCCTGAAAGGAACTTGGGTTTGTTCAGGGTGTCAGGGTCCCAGATAACTTGAGTGCCATCTGAGCTCCTAGTGGGTGTTCACGATCCGCTGTGAATTGACCATCCACCTCCCTCTGTTTGGGTACTCTTCTCTGATTGGCCACTGAGGCTTCCGTAGTTTTTCGTGATAGGAGCTTCTGTGCCTTTCAGAATGATTATAACTACCTTGCTGTCTCTGACTCTTTCTGCTCAGTTTCTGATTCCTTTTGAGTTTTGTTGCTGTCAGTGGTTTGTCACCACCTACATCTATGCAACTTTGGGGTTATGTGGTGATATATTTTGCATAACCTTGTTGTAGCTACTGACTCTAGGCTTTTCATTTTGCTGTTCTAATTGCCATCTGTTTTTAGTAAGATATATGTCAATTTTAAAACTATACCAACACTGCCACCAACTTTCCAAATTGCTATAGATTTGGCTATTTTTAGTAAGTGTTTTTGTGTAAGTAGGTAGAAAACAGTAACAAAAAATAAAGAACACAAAACAAACTCCAGACTTCTGGTGAACTAGCTTACATTCCCACCAGCAGTGTAGGATGGTTCCCCTTTCTCCTCATCCTCGCCAGCATTTGTTGTTCTTAGTCTTTTCAATGCTGGACATCCTTACTGGTGTGAGGTAATATCTCATTGTGGTTTTAATTTGCATTTCCCTGATGATTAGTGATGTGGAGCATCTTATCATGTGTCTGTTGGCCATATGAATTTCTTCTTTGGAGAAGTGTCTCTTCATATCCTCTGACCATTTTTTAATCGCGTTATTTGCTTTTTGGGTGTTGAGGCGTGTAAGTTATTTATATATTTTGGATGTTAACCCCTTGTTGGATATCTCATTTACAAATATATTCTTCTGTACTGTAGGATACCTTTTTGTTCTGTTGATGGTGTCCTTTGCCATACAGAAACTTTTTAGTTTGACGTAGTCCCATGAGTTCATTTTTGCTTTTGTTTCCCTCGCTCGAGGAGATGCATTCAGGAAGAAGTTGCTCATGCATACATTCAGGAGATTTTTGCCCATGTTTTCTTCTAAGAGATTTATGGTTTCATGACTTACATTCAGGTCCTTGATCCATTTGGAGTTTACTTTTGTGCATGGGCTTAAACAATAATCCAGTTTCATTCTCTTGCATGTAGCTGTCCAGTTTTGCAAACACCAGGTGTTGAAAAGGCTGTCATTTCCCCATTGTATGTCCATGGCTTCTTTATCATATATTAATTTACCATATATGTTTGGGTTTATATCAGGGCTCTCTAGTCTGTTCCATTGGTCTGTGGGTCTGTTCTTATGCCAGTACCAAATTGTCTTGATTACTGTGGCTTTGTAGTAGAGCTTGAAGTCGGGGAGCATAATCCCCCAGCTTTATTCTTCCTTCTCAGGATTACTTTGGCAACTCGGGGTCTTTTTTGGTTCCATATGAATTTTAGAACAAATTTCTCTAGTTCATTGAAGAATGCTGTTGGTGTTATGATGGGAATTGCATTAAATCTGTAGATTGCTTTAGGCAGGATGGCCATTTTGACAGTACTAATTCTTCCTATC
Source organism: Smutsia gigantea (assembly GCA_032199065.1). Taxonomy (NCBI): domain Eukaryota; kingdom Metazoa; phylum Chordata; class Mammalia; order Pholidota; family Manidae; genus Smutsia; species Smutsia gigantea. Next base: position 8,946 of record JAVSCE010005844.1, on the reverse strand, counting down.
CATGAGCATTGGATGTTTCCATTATTGGTATCTTCTTTAATTTCTCTCATGGGTGTCTTCTAGTTTTCAGAGTATAGATCTTTCACTTCCTTGGTTAGGTTTATTCCTAGGTATTGTATTCTTTTTGATGCAACTGTGAATGGGATTGTTTTCCTGATTTCTCTCTCTGCTAGTTCATTGTTAGTGCATAGGAATGCCACAGGTTTTTGCATACTAATTTTGTATCCCGCAACTTTGCTGAATTCATATACTAGATCTAGTAGTTTTGGAATGGATTCTTTAGGGTTTTTTATGTACAATATCATGTCATCTGCAAACAGGGACAGTTTGACTTCTTCCTTGCCAATCTGGATGCCTTTTATTTCTTTGCATTGTCTGATTACTGTGGCTAGGACCTCCAGTACTATGTTGAATAGAAGTGGGGAGAGCGGGCATCCTTGTCTTGTTCCCGATCTTAAAGGAAAAGCTTTCAGTTTCTCACTCTTAAGTAAAATGTTGGCTGTGGGTTTGTAATATATGGCCTTTATTATGTTGAGGTACTTGCCCTCTATATGGATTTGTCGAGAGTTTTTATCATGAATGGATGTTGAATTTTGTCAAATGGTTTTTCAGCATCTATGGAGATGATCATATGGTTTTTGTCCTTTTTTTGTTGATGTGGTGGATGATGTTAACGGATTTTTGAATGTTGTACCATCCTTACATGCCTGGAATAAATCCTACTTCATCATGATGGCCGATCTTTTTGATGTATTTTTGAATTCGGTTTGTTAATATTTTTTAAAGTATTTTTGCATCTATGTTCATCAGGGATATTGGTCTGTAATTTTCTTTTTTTGTGGTGTCTGCCTCATTTTGGCATTAGAGTGATGCTGGCCTCATTGAATGAGTTTGGAAGTATTCCCTCTTCTGCTCTTTGGAAAACTTTAAGGAGGATGGGTATTAGATCTTCACTAAATGTTTGATGAAGTTCAGTGGTGAAGCCATCTGGTCCAGGCATTTTGTTCTTAGGTTGGTTTTTGATTACCAGTTCAATTGCATTGCTGGTCTGTTCAGATTTTCTGTTTATTTCTGGGTCAGCCTTAGGAGGTTGTATTTTTCTAGAAAGTTGTCCATTTCCTCCTGGTTATCCAGTTTGTTGGCATATAATTTTACATAGTATTCTCTCATAATTCTTTGTATTTCTGTGGTATCTGTAATGATTTTTCCTTTCTCATTTCTGATTCTGTTTATGTGAGTAGACTCTTTTTTTCTTGGTAGGTCTGGCTAGGGGTTTATCTATTTTGTTTATTTTCTCGAAGAACCAGCTCCTGCTTTCATTGATTCTTTCTATTGTTTTATTCTTCTCGATTTTATTTATTTATGCTCTAATCTTTATTATAATGTCCCTCCTTCTACTGACTTTGGGCCTCATTTGTTCTTCTTTTCTAATTTTGTTAATTGTGAGTTTACACTGCTGATATGGGATTGTTCTACTTTCCTGATGTAGGCCTGTATTGCAATATACTTCCCACTTAACACGGCCTTCACTGTGTCCCACAGATTTTGTGGGGTTGAATTATTTTTGTCATTTGTCTCCATATTTTGCTTAATCTCTGTTTTAATTTGGCCATTGATTCATTGGTTATTTAGGAGCATGTTGTGAAGCCTCCATGTGTTTGTGGGATTTTTCATTTTCTTTGCATAATTTATTTCTAGTTTCATATCTTTGTGGTCTGAGAAACTTGTTGGTACAATTTCAATCTTTTTGAATTTACTGAGGCTCTTTTTGTGAACTAGTATATGATCTATTCTTGCAAATGTTCCATGTGCTCTGCTGCTTTTTGGTGTAGAGTTCTGTAGATGTCTGTTAGGTCCATCTGTTCTAGTGTGCTGTTTAGTGCCTCTGTCTCCTTACTTATTTTCTGTCTGGTTGATCTGTCCTTTGGAGTGAGTGGAGTGTTAAAGTCTCCTAGAATGAATGCATTGCATTCTATTTCCCCTTTTAATTCTGTTAGTATTTGTTTCACATATGTAGGTGCTCCTGTGTTGGGTGCATAGATATTTATAATGGTTATCCCTTCTTGTTGGATTGACCCTTTTATCATTATGTAATGTCCTTCTTTGTCTCTTGTGACTTTCTTAGTTTTGAAATTTATTTTGTCTGATACAAGTACTGCAACTCCTGCTTTTTTCTCCCTATAGTTGCATGAAATATCTATTTCCATTCCTTCACTTTTAGTCTGTGTATGTCTCTGGGTTTAAAGTGAGTCTCTTGTAGGCAGCATGTAGATGGGTCTTCTTTTTTTATCCATTCAGTGACTCTATGTCTTTTGATTGGTGCCTTCAATCCATTTACATTTAGGGTGATTATTGATAAGTATGTACTTATTTGCAATGCAGGCTTTAGATTCATGGTTACCAAAGGTTCAAGGTTAACTTCCTTACTATCTAAGAGTCTTAACTTGACTCACTTAATATTCTACTACAACCACAATCTAAAGGTTCTTTTTTTTTCCTCCTCCTGTTTCTTCCTCCTCCATTCTTTATATATCATATTCTGTACTCTTTGTGTATCCTTTGATTCACTTTGGAGATAGTTATTTTAATTTTGCATTTGCTTAGTAATTAGCTGTTCTACTTTCTTTACTGTGGTTTTATTACCTCTGGTGACAGCTATTAAACCTTAGGAACACTTCCATCTATAGCAGTCCATCCAAAATACACTGTAGAGATGGGTTGTGTGAGGTAAATTCTCTCAGCTTTTGCTTATCTGGAAATTTTTTAATCCCTCCTTCAAATATAAATGATAATCTTGGTGGATAAAGTATTCCTGGTTCAAGGCCCTTCTGCTTCATTGCATTAAATACATCATGCCACTCCCTCTGGCCTGTAAGGTTTCAGTTGAGAAGTCTGATGAGAGTGTGATGGGCTTTCCTTTGTATGTGATCTTATTTCTCTCTCTGGCTGCTTTTAATAGTCTGTACTTATCCTTGATCTTTGCCATTTTAATTACTGTATGTCTTGGTGTTGTCTTTCTTGGGCCCGTTGTTTTGGGAGATCTGTGCATCTCCATGGCCTGAGACACTATCTCCTTCCCAAGATTGGGGAAGTTTTCAGCAATTACCTCCTCAAAGACACTTTCTATCCCTTTTTCTCTCTCTTCTTCCTCTGGTATTCCTATAATGCGAATATTGTTCCATTTGGATTGGTCACACATTTCTCTCAATATTCTTTCATTCATAGAGCTTCTTTATTCTCTCTGTTCCTCAGCTTCTTTGTTTTCTTCTTCTCTAGTTTCTATTTCATTTACTGTCTCCTCCACCATATCCAATCTCCTTTTAATACCCTCCATTGTGCTGTCCAACAATTGGATCTCTGACCAGAATTCATTTCTGAGTTCCTGAATATCTTTCCGTACCTCCATGAGCATGTTAATGATTTTTATTTTGAACTCCCTTACAGGAAGAGTTATGAGGTCAATGTCATTTAAATCTTTCTCAGGAGTGGTATTAATAATTTTACTCTGAATCAGGTTCCTTTGGCGTTTCATATTTGTATATGGCGCACTCTAGTGCCCAGAAACTCCACTCCCTGGAGGTGCTGAGTCCCTGAAGCAATGTCTGAAGTTGCAGGGGAGTGGTATTGGTGCCTGGGGTGAGGAAAGAGCTGTTTCCTGCTACCCGGCTGCTGTGCATGTCTCCACTGCCATAACCAGTGGGCTGAGCACACAGGTATAAGCCTCTATGCTTTGCGTTTGCAGTTGCTGTAGACAGATCTTCCCTCTGGCTGGGTTAACGCCAGGATAGGGTTTGCCGGTTTGTGAGCCAGGTGGGGCTGGCCAGGAGAAAGGCGCAGTAGGCTGCGTATCATGGAGGGGGTCCTTGGAGCTGTGTAGCCTGCTAGGGAGCTGGAACACCTGAAGATCGTCTAAGGAGGACAATTTTTTTTTCCTCCTTAATATGAGAGTCTATATGGCAAAGCTCCCAACCTGCCGGGAAGAGTGCACCAGGACAATTTTGTGTACCTGTCCTGTCTCCTGAGCAATAAGCTAAGTGCAATTCTTGCCCCTTTAGCAGCCCTCTTGCTGAGGGCTTCCTTGTTAGGAAGTCTCTCAAACTGCCCACCTTTCTTTTGTCCCAGAGCAGCCAGATATGGATCCCTGCTTTCCACAAGTGGCTGGAATCTCAATCTCTCCAGGAATTCTGCCTTAGCTTTCCAACCCCATAATCATGAGAGTATCATGCAAGCACCATGAATTTTATATTTGTCCTCCCAGAGCAGATCTGGAGTAGGTATTCAGCAGTCCCAGGCCTCCACTCCCTCCCTGTTCAGTTTCTCCTCCTCCCGCTGGTGAGCTGGAAGGGGGAAGGGCTTGGGTTTCACCAGGCCGCAGCTTTGGTACGTTACCCTGCTGTTCTGTGAGGTCTGCTCTTTTCTCCAGGGGTATACATTCTCGTGCAGTCCTATTTCCTGTTGATCTTTCAGGATTAGTTGTATAAACTATATTTTCATATTATATGCTTTTTTAGGAGGAAGCCTGTGTCTCACCTCTCACACCACCATCTTTAATCCCTCCAACATGTGCTAAATTTTTTATACAAATAATAATTTGCAATTTTGAAAGCAAATTCAGCAAGCCATTTAATTCGCCAGCCACCAGTATATCTGAAATATTAATTTCATGCCATGTCCAATATTTCAATATTATCTGAAGTATTTTAGACCAGGCTCTAGAGTCTCCTAACATGCAGTCCAACCTATTTTCATAAGAAATGTAATTTCCTCAACATATTACATTTGTCTTGCTTATAACGTACAGAAATATTGCCAACCTTTCTACAGATGCCTGAATACTCTTGTTCAAAGAGTTATCAATATTCACAGAATTTTAGAATTCCACTTTCTGACAACTTCATTCAAATTCACCCTAACTGGTGATCACGACAGTTTATATATAAAGGTCTTCCTCTTCCTTCTCTCTTCCTAAACTTTGGGGAAACTATTAAACATTCTACTCATCTTATCAGCACTCTTTTATTTCTGCCTGCTCAATTATGTTAAAATGAACTCTGATTTGCTGCAGATAAACTTTTATAACTCTGTTTAGATTGGCCTGTCATCTTTCCAGTATAATGAAAATCAAAGTGCTCTCTTTAATTAATATAATCTTTGATGCTCTATGACAGCATTTTATACTAATTGACAGTCACACCACTATTGCCCCATTGTTTGTTGCATGACATTCTGTTGAGTTAATGGCAACAATGAATCACACATTCTGCACCATTTTGGATGTTACTATTTTTCTGTCTACAGAATTGTTCAAATCAATCTGTGAGCTCATAAATAAAAACATCTCTTTCTTACCATTCTGACTTCTGGCAACTGAAAAAAAATTGCCTTTCTTTACAGATGAAATAGACTCATCATACTCCTTTAACAGCAAACACTATTTCCCAACAAATAAATATTTCAACTTTGAATTTCAGGTTTCTTCCATTTCCTTAAATATGCATTTTGTGAGATCATTTATCTACAACAGTTCCATCACAAAATCCATTTTCACTCCAAAACCAATAGCTTCAGATGTATATTATTTTTTCATGTGTTCTAATTTTCTAGAAACGTTGGGGGGAAGTTTCTGGTTTTGTTTCAAAATAATTATAGGTGCCTTGAAAATACACCACCGTTACACATAAGCTAGACAAAATGTCTAAATATTAAAGGAAAGATGAAGGCAAACACACAATGTTTCTAAGAAGTGTAATATTGAAATGAATAAACAGATTGATGTGGATGGGATGGTGCATTTAAAATGTCATTGACAGCATATTATTGTACATTGTTTTTGTGATTTTAATTTCTAGCTCTGCCACAGAACAAAATGACACAGGAAAAAAAATTGCCATGTTTCACAATTTATATAACTATTAATTTGTAACATTACGTATTTTCTTCCTGTGGAGGAAAACAGCAGCAAACGTTGGCACTCTACAGGAGAACACAGTACGGTTTTGAATGTTATTTCATTTATTTATTTGGTGATGAGGCATGGAGCCCCACTGTCAGAGGGCCCACAACCTCTGTCTTGTGGCTTGAGGTTAGCCACCTTTCTGCCTTCAGTCTCTTTCAGGTCCTCATTGGTGTTTGTCTTCTAAATAGTTAGTTGCTACATTCAGTTTTATCACATGTGTCATGTCCTTCAAACTGTGCTTAAATTCCACCACTAATCTAAAACATACAGCACACAAAGGAAACCACCACAACCCTACCAAAACAGCAAAGGAAAATTCTAGCACTGCACTCAGCTTTACAATCTATCTTTACCACTTCTCATCTTGTTCCCATGGTTTAAAATAAAACAAAATAAAATTTTCGTTCTTGATTTCAATCACCAGTGAAATAATCTCAAAGTTTGATGCAAAAGCCATCTACCTAATAGAAGACTAAAGAGATCTGCCTTAAACCTGAGGTAGCTGGGACCAGGTTTATCCGCCCGTCTGAAATAACCAAGATACATACAAAATGAGTGACGCGATGGTTTCCAAGACATTGAATAATAGTGATAAAGAAGGATAAGAATTTCTCAGAGATGGGAAACAAGTTCAGTAAGCCCTATAATTACACAAGCTCATGAGAGTTTCCAGGCCATGGTGCAGGGAAGAGAAAGTAGGCAGAGCCTGGTGGACACCCTGAGTTGAAGATAAGGAGCTGGGAGTCCAAGGAGACTAAGGTAAATAGAGTTTGCGGGGTAAAGCATTGCACAGGAGAGGGCTACATAGAGACATTTCTGTAGTTCTGTGGAGGGCAAGATGTAAAAGACAATACAGAATAAAACACAAACTAATATATTCCTGAGAAACAGATTCTAAATATACAATCTGAACATTCAGCACTGGGTATGTTCCATTATAATTAAGGTCCTAGGTAAAGACCTTATGAAAGTCCTTCAAAATGCTGTGTGGAGCAAAGGGTGTGACATGTGCTACAAAATACTACAAAATACAGAGCCAGGGAAAGCCAAAACTGCAGGAGGATCCGGCAATGAAAAGGTCAGCACTGGGGAAATGGAAAAGAAATGTCATATCCTGAGAAGGAGTAAAGCCACCACTAGATGAAGTCAGGATGAAATAAAGAGTGGAAAAATGCAAGTCCACAAAGAAAGTGTATGGAGGGTGGGATAGAAGCCAAGCTTAGGAATAAGGGAGTGTTAATCATCTATGGCACCTTGTGCCTAAAAATTTGGATCAGAATCTAATTAAGAATCTGTATCTAAATACTGGTTAATGGGAAATATGGGTTGATAGAAGAGCAAGTTAAAACGTCATACTTTCAGAATGTGGACCCTTCTCTATGACTTAAAAATAAAAACTATTCTCTAATAAACTAATGACATAAAATCAAAAGGAAGGAGAACTGTTAGCAAACAAAAGATCCTTAAGACATGTCAAAATGAATGCAGTGTGTGGACCTTGTTTGAATCTCAATTCAAACAAATCAATTGAATAAAGATAATGTTGAGATAAATCAAGAAAACTGGAATAATAGTAAGGATTTTTTTTTAATCCTTATAGTAAAGGTTATAGTAAAAATTCCCTGGAAAGATATTGTGCATACTAAAATGTTTATAAGTGAAATTATGTTTGAGAATTTCTTTAAAACAGCCAAAACAAAAAGAAATGGGGTAATACACAGAAATGATTGGAAAAATATTGAAAGTTATTGAGGTTGGATGTAGTTATGTGGGAAGTCACTGTATTATTCTATGTGCTTTTGTGTTTGTTTGAAATGTTTCAATAATGAGGTTATAAAAAGAAAGAAAAGATGTGGCTATTCAATCAGCACTTTGTTGCTTACTGAACCATATCTCAAAAGAGAAATAAAAGTCAGAAGGCTTGGTTTTGAGTGCTTATGAATTTAAACAAATCCTTTAACTCCTTTTAGATTTGGGTTCCTTACTATATATAATGTTGAGATCATAATAATAGCTACATGCCTCAAATGATATAAAGGACCAATATAATTAATGTATGCAAATATGGGCTGTAAACTCAGAAAGCATTACTAAATATTATCTGTCATTGTTTATTTAGCAACAATTATTAAATGTTTTTCTTGTACTAGGCACATTCACATATGTTCAATTTTATCCTTGCAACTGTCCTATGCAGTTGATGTTTGACACATGGGTTTAATAGGTGGATGAACTAAAGCTCAGATGGGGACAACAGGATTCTGAGAGCCCCAGGTCTAGTGGGCAGCACTGCAAGTAAATCTGGCTTCCATACCCAGGCTCCCTGCATCCACTCTAGCACCCTTCCTAGTTATGCCAGTTTTAGGATGAGCACGCAAGTATGGAAAATCCATCTCAGGTATTCTAAGCGAGTCCCTTGATGAACAATATACAACCCCAGACTTTCAGAAATTGTGAGAAGTAGGAAAAAACCACTACATTGCCTCCAGTATCCTGTGTAAAAATACTTAAAAATACTGATTCCCAAAGGACAAGTGGAGAGAATGTGAATACATGCAGACTGTACCTTACTGTCACAGTCGGTGAGGACAGAGTGAAATTAATAGTCTCACCGACTTCGTGGTGGATTTGTTTCCCCAAAAAGAGGCTGTGTACTCAGGGAACAGGAAAGCACCCAATAATATCTTACAGTCCTTACATTGCTAGTGAGCTTTGCTGTGCACATATAAATGATGCCCTTAAAGACACCTTCACAGTGACGCAGACCCTAGTGAAAGTATGGCTTAAGATGCTATGACTGCCTTAAAATACTCTTTCTATGGAGACTGACATTTACTCAGGTTTCATTAATTCTCAATGTAACAAGTGGATGCCAACAGTGCTGAAAATTTCATCCAAGTTCTTCTAAAAACAGGTTATGTGTAAATACACCTAATGGCGAGAAGCAAAGTACAGGAAATAATGCCAGCATCAGGAGCATCTTTAACTAC
>JAVSCE010005843.1:0-60943 GCA_032199065.1 Smutsia gigantea | reverse complement strand
GGGCAAGGAGAACAACAAGCAGGAAGGGACTTTGTTCTCCCAGCTGACACACGATGCACCTACCAGCGACCACTTATATGGCCATGAAAAGAAAGGAATATGGTACAGACAAGGATCACACAGAAAACCCCAGAGAGAGGGCCTTTTGGGATAGACTTACACAGTCTTCCTCAAAAAGAATTCAGAATAAAAGTCATAACCATGCTGATGGATCTACAGAGAAATATGCAGGAAATAAGGGAGGAACTGAGGAAAGACAATGCAGATATGAGACAAGCGATCGTCGGGCATAAGAGCAGATTGCACGAGGTGCAAGAGACTGTTAATGGAATAGAAATCAGAGAATAGGAATACAGAGAAGCTGAGGCAGAGAGAGATAAAAGGATCCCTAGGAATGAAAGAATATTAAGACAACTGTGTGACCAATCCAAACGGAACAATATTCGCATTATACGAGAACCAGAAGAAGAAGAGAGAGAAAAAGGGATAGAAAGTGTCTTTGAAGAAATAATTGCTGAAAAATTCTCCAGCTGGGGAAGGAAACAGTTTCTCAGGCCATGGAAGCGAACACATCTCCCAAAACAAGGGATCCAAGGAAGACAACATCAAGACACATATTAATTAAAATGGCAAAGATAAAAGACAAGGACAGAGTATTAAAGGCAGCGAGAGAGAGAAAAAAGATCACCTACAAAGGAAAAGCCATCAGCCTGTCATCAGACTTCTCAACAGAAACCTTACAGGACGAAAGAGAATGACATGATATATTTAAGGTAATGAAACAGAAGGGCCTTGAACCAAGAATACTGTATCCACCACGATTATCATTTAAATTTGAGGGAGGGATTAAACAATTCCCAGACAAGCGAAAATTGAGGGAATTTGCCTCCCACAGACCACCTCTACAGGATATCTTAAAGGGACTGCTCTAGAAGGAAGCACTCCTAAGGCCAAAAAGATGTCACCACAGAAAATAAAATCATAGCAAAGAGAGCAGAACATCCAAATACTAACTAAAGGCAAAAAGTAAAATCAACTATCCACAAAAACAGTCAAACAACATGTAAAAGAGTACAGAATAAAACACCTAATATATAAAAAATGGAGGAGGAAGAATAAGAAGGGAGAGAAATAAAGAATCATCAGCCTGTGTTTACAATAGCTTAACAAGAGAGTTAAGTTAGACTGTTAGATAGATAGAAAGAAGCTACCCGTGAACCTTTGGTAACCACGAATCTAAAGCCAGCAATAGCAATAAGTACATATCTATCGATAATCACCCTAAATGTAAATGCACTGTATGCATCAATCAAAAGACACAGAGTAATAGAATGGATAAAAAAGCAAGACCCATCTATATGCTGCTTACAAGAGACTCACCTCAAACTCAAAGATATACACATACTGAAGGCGAAGGGATGGAAAAAGATATTTCATGCAAACAACAAGGAGAAAAAAGCAGGTGTTGCAGTACTTGTATCAGACAAAATAGACTTCAAAACGAAGAAAGTAGCAAGAGATAGAGAAGGACATTACAAAATGATAAAAGGGTCAGTCCAACAAGAGGATATAACCATTATAAATATATATGCACCCAACACAGGAGCGCACACATATGTGAAACAAATACTAACATAATTAAAGGAGGATATAGAAGGCAATGTATTCATTTTAGGAAACGTCAACACACCACTCACTCCAAAGGACAGATCAACCAGACAGAAAATAAGTAAAGACACTGGGGCACTGAACAACACAATAGAACAGATGGACCTAACAGACATCTACAGAACTCTACACGCAAAGGCAGCAGGATACACATTCTTGCCCAGTGTACATGGAACATATTCCAGAATAGACCACATACTGGCCACAAAAAGAACCTCAGTAAATTCAAAAATATTGAAATTCTACCAACCAACTTCTCAGATCACAAAGGTATGAAACTAGAAATAAATTGTACAAAGAAAACAAAAAGGCTCACAAACACATGGAGACTTAACAACATGCTCCTAAATAATCAATGGATCAATGACCAAATTTAAAAAGAGATCAAACAATATATGGAGACTAATGACAACAACAACACTAAGTTGCAACTTCTGTGGGACACAGCAAAGGCAGTTCAAAGAGGAGAGTATATAGTGCAACCCATGCCTATTTAAAGAAGGAAAAACAATCCCAAATGAATAGTCTAAAGACACAATTATTGAAATTGGAAAAAGAAGAACAAATGAGGCCCAAAGTCACCAGAAGGAGGGACATAATTAAGATTAGAGAAGAAATAAATAATATTGAGAAGAATAAAACAATAGAAAAAAATCAATGAAACCAAGAGCTGTTTCTTTGAAAAAATAAACAAAATAGATAAACCCTTAGCCAGACTTATTAAGAGAAAAAGAGAATCTACACACATAAACAGAATCAGAAATGAGAAAGGAAAAATCACGATGGACCCCACAGAAATACAAAGAACTAATAGAGAATACTATGAAAACCTATATGCTAACAGGCTGGAAAACCTAGAAAAAATGGACAACATCTTAGAAAAATACAACCTCCCAAGACTGACCAAACAAGACACAGAAAACCTAAACAGACCAATTAGCAGCAACGAAATTGAATCGGTAATCAAAAAACTACCTATGAACAAAATCCCGGGCCAGATGGATTCACCTCTGAATTTTACCAGACATATAGAGAAGAAATAATACCCATTCTCCTGACAGTTTTCCAAAATATAGGACGGAATACTTTCAAATTCATTCTATGAAGCCATCATCACTCTAATACCAAAACCAGGCAAAGACCTCCCAAAAAAAGAAAATTACAGACCAATATCCCTGATGAACGTAGATGCAAAAATACTCAACAAAATATTAGCAAACCGAGAGGATCATACACCATTATCAAGTGGAATTCATCCCAGGGATGCAAGGATGGTACAACATTCAAAAATCCATCAACATCACCCACCACATCAACAAAAAGAAGAACAAAAACCACATGATCATCTCCATATATGCAGAAAAAGCATTTGACAAAATTCAGCATCCATTCATGATTAAAACTCTCAACAAAATGGGTATAGACGGCAAGTACCTCAACATAATAGAGGCCATATATGACAAACCCACAGCCAACATCATACTTAACAATGAGAAGCCGAAAGCTTTTCATCTGAGATGGGGAACAAGACAGGGATGCCCACTCTCTCCACTGTTATTTAACATAGTACTGGAGGTCCTAGCCACGGCAATCAGACAAAGAAAGAAATACAAGGCATCCAGATTGGTAAAGAAGAAGTCAAATTGTCACTATTTGCAGATGACACGATATTGTACATAAAAAACCCTAAAGACTCCACACCCAAACTACTAGAACTAATATCTGAATTCAGCAAAGTTACAGGATACAAAATTAACACACAGAAATCTGTTGCTTTCCTATACACTAACGATGAACTAACAGAAAGAGAAATCAGGAAAACAATTCCATTCACAATTGCATCAAAAAGAATAAAATACCTAGGAATAAATCTAACGAAGGAAGGGAAAGACCTATACTCTGAAAACTACAAGACACTCCTAAGAGAAATTAAAGAGAACACTAACAAATAGAAATTCATCCCATGCTCTTGGCTAGGAGAATAAATATTGTCAAAATGGCTATACTACCTAAAGCAATCTACAGATTCAATGCAATCCCTATCAAAATACCAAAAGCATTCTTCAATGAAATGGAACAAATAATTTCAAAACTCATATGGAACCACAAAAGACCCTGAATAGCCAAAGCTATCCTGAGAAGGAAGAATAAAGCAGGGGGAATTATGCTCCCAGACTTCAAGCTCTACTACAAAGCTACAGTAATCAAGACAATTTGGTATTTGCACAAGAACAAACCCACAGACCAGTGGAACAGAATAGAAAATCCAGACATTAACCCAAACATATACAATTAATATATGATAAAGGAGCCCTGGATATACAATGGGGAGATAACAACCTCTTCAGCAGCTGGTGTTGGCAAAACTGGACAGCTACATGTAAAAGAATGAAACTGGACAACTGTCTAACCCCATACACAAAAGTAAACTCTAAATGGATCAAAGACCTGAATGTAAGTCAGGAAACCATAAAACTCTTAGAAAAAAACATAGACAAAAATCTCTTGGACATAAACATGAGCAACTTCTTCATGAACATATCTCCCCGGTAAAGGGAAACAAAAGCAAAAATGAACAAGTGGGACTATATCAAGCTGCAAAGCTTCTGTACAGCAAAGGACACCATCAGTAGAACAAAAAGACATCCAACAGTATGGGAGCATATATTCATAAATGACATATTCGATAAGGTATTGACATCCAAAATATATAAAGAACTTACACACGTCAACAAACAAAAAGCAAATAATCCAATTAAGAAATGGGTAGAGGATATGAATAGACACTTCTCCAAAGAAGAAATTCAGATGGCCAACAGGCACATGAAAAGATGCTCCACATCGCTAATCATCAGAGAAATACAGATTAAAACCACAATGAGATATCACCTAACACCAGTAAGGATGGCCAACATCCAAAACACAAACAACAACAAATGTTGGCGAGGATGTGGAGAAAAAGGGAACCCTCCTACACTGCTGGTGGGACTGCAAATTAGTTCAACCATTGTGGAAAGCAGTATGGAGGTTCCTCAAAAAAATCAAAATAGAAATACCATTTGACCTAGGAATCCCACTCCTAGGAATATACCCTAAGAATGCAGCAGCCCAGTTTCAAAAAGACAGATGAACCCCTATGTTTATTGCAGCACTATTCACAATAGCCAAGAAATGGAAGCAACCTAAGTGTCCATCAGTAGATGAATGGATAAAGAAGATGTGGTACATATACACAATGGAATATTATTCAGGCATAAGAAGAAAACAAATCCTACCATTTGCAACAACATGGACGGAGCTAGAGGGTATTATGCTCAGTGAAATAAGCCAAGCCGAAAAAGACAAGTATCAAATGATTTCACTCATATGTGGAGTATAAGAACCAAGAAAAAAAAAAACTGAAGGAACAAAACAGCAGCAGACTCACAGAACCCAAGAACGGACTAATAGTTACCAAAAGGAAAGGGACTGGGGAAGATGGGTGGGAAGGGAGGGATAAGAGGGAAAAAGGGCATTACAATTAGCAGACGTAATGTTGGGGGGGCACGGGGAGGGCTGTACAACTCAGAGAAGACAAGTAGTGACTCTATACATCTCACTATGCTGATGGACAGTGACGGTAATGGGGTTGGTGGGATGGACCTGATGAAGGGGGTAGTTTAATAACCATAATATTGCACATGTAATTGTAGAATAATGATACCAAAATAAATTATAAAAAGGAAAAAACAAACAAACAAGGACTGCTCAAATTTCCTCTGTGTTGTAATACCCTTAACACCAAATTAAAAGTAGAAGAAAAAAAAAAAAAGAAATTGTACCGACCAGTTTCTCAGACCACAAAGGTATGAAAACAGAAATAAATTATGCAAAGAAAATAAAAAATCCCACAAACACATGGAGGCTTCACAAGATGCTCCTAAATAACCAATGGATCAATGACCAAATAAAAGAGAGATCAAGCAATATATGGAGACAAATGACAACAATAATTCAACACTGCAAAATCTGTGGGATGGAGCAAAGGCCATGCTAAGAGGAAAGTATACTGCAATATAGGCATACCTCAGGAAAGAAGAACTATCCCATATGAATAATCTAAACTCACAATTAATAAAACTAGAAAAAGAAGAGCAAGTGAGGCCCAAAGTCAGTAGAAAGAGGGACATAATAAAGATTAGAGCAGAAATAAATAAAACTGAGAAGAATAAATCAATAGAAAGACTCAATGAAAGCAAGAGCTGGTTCTTCGAGAAAATAAACAAAATAGATAAACCCCTCAGCAGACTTATCAAGAAAAAAAGAGTCTAAACACATTAACAGAATCAGAAATGAGAAAGGAAAAATCACTACAGACACCACAGAAATACAAAGAATTATTAGAAAATACTAGGAAAAATTATATGCTAACAAACCGGATAACCTAGAAGTAATGGAAAACTTTCTAGAAAAATACAACCTTCCAAGGCTGACCCAAAAGGAAACAGAAAATATGAACAGATGAATTACCAGCAAAGAAACTGAATTGGTAATCAAAAAACTACCTAAGAACATTTCCAAACTCATTTTATGAGGCCAGCAGCACTCTAATACCAAAACCAGGCAAAGACACCACAAAAAAGAAAGTCACAGACCAACATCCCTGATTAACATACATGCAAAAATACTCAAAAAAATATGAGCAAACTGAATTAAAAAATACATCAAAAGGCTCATCCACCATGATCAAGTAGGATTTATTCCAGGGATTCAAGGATGGTACAACATTCGAAAATCCATCAGCATTACCCACCACATCCACAAAAAGAAGGACAAAAACCAAATGATCATCTCCATAGATGCAGAAAAAGCATTTGACAAAATTCAACGTGAATCCATGATAAAAACTCTTAACAAAATTGGTATAGAGGGCAAGTACCTCAACACAATAGAGGCCATATATAGCAAACCCACAGCCAACATTATACGTAACAGCGAGAAACTGAAAGCTTTTCCTTTAAGATCAGGAACAAGACAAGGATGCCCATTCTCCGCATTTCTATTCAACATAGTACTGGAGGTCCTAGCCACAGCAATAAGACAACACAAAGAAGTAAAATGAATCCAGATTGGCAAGGAAGAAGTTAAACTGTCCCTGTTTGCAAATGACATGATATTGTACATAAAAAACCCTAAAGAATCTACTCCAAAACTACTAGATCTAATATCTGAATTCAGTAAAGTTGTGGGATACAAATTAATACACAAAAAAATGTTGCATTCCTATACACTAATGATGAACTAGCAGAAAGAAAAATCAGGAAAACCATTCCATTCACAGTTGCATCAAAAGGAATAAAGTACCTAGGAATAAACCTAACCAAGGAAGTGAAAGACCTATACTATACTCTGAAAACTACAAGACAGTCATGAGAGAAATTAAAGAAGAAACCAATAAATGGAAACACATCCTGTGCTCATTGATAGGAAGAATTAAAATTGTCAAAATGGCTATATACCTAAAGCAATCTACAGATTCAATGCAATTCCTATCAAAATACCAACAGCATTCTTCGATGAACTAGAGAAAATCATTCTAAAATTCATATGGAACCACAAAATACCCCGAATAGCCAAAGCAATCCTGAAAAGGAAGAATAAAGCTGGGGGGATTATGATCCCCAACTTCGAGCTCTACCACAAAGCCACAGTAATCAAGACAATTTGGTACTGTCACAAGAACAGGCCCATAGACCAATGGAACAGACTAGAGAGCCCTGATATAAACCCAACCATATATGGTCAATTAATATATGATAAAGGAGCCATGGACATACAATGGGGAAATGACAGCCTCTTCAATAGCTGGTGTTGGCAAAACTGGACAGCTACATGCAAGAGAATGATACTGGATTATTGTTTAACCCCATACACAAAAAGTAAACTTGAAATGGATCAAAGACCTGAATGTAAGTCATGAAACCATAAAACTCTTAGAAGACAACATAGGCAAAAATCTCCTGAATATAAGCATAAGCAACTTCTTCCTCAACGCATCTCCTCGAGCAAGGGTAACAAAAGCAAAAATGAACACATGGGACTACATCAAACTACAAAGTTTCTGTACAGCAAAGGACACCATTAACAGAACAAAAAGGCATCCTACATTATGGGAAAATATATTTCTAAAAGACATATCCGACAAGGGGTTAACATCCAAAATATATAAAGAACTCACACGCCTTAACACCCAAAAAGCAAATAACCGGATTAAAAAATGGGCAGAGGATATGAAGAGACAGTTCTCCAAAGAAGAAATTCAGATGGCCAACAGACACATGAAAAGATGCTCCACACCACTAATCATCAGGGAAATGCAAATTAAAACCACAATGAGATATCACCTCACACCAGTAAGGATGGCCAGCATCGAAAAGACTAAGAACAACAAAAGCTGGCAAGGATGCAGAGAAAGGGGAACCCTCCTACACTGCTGGTGGGGATGTAAGCTAATTCAACCATTGTGGAAAGCAATATGGAGGTTCCTCAAAAAACTAAAAATAGAAATACCATTTGACCCAGGAATCCCACTCCTAGGAATTTACCCAAAGAATACAACTTCTCAGACTCAAAAAGTCATATGCACCCCAATGTTTACTGCAGCACTATTTACAATAGCCAAGATACAGAAGAAACCTAAGTGTTCATTAGCAGATGAATGGATAAAGAAGATGTGGTACATAGACACAATGGAATACTATTCAACCATAAGAAACAAATCCTACCATTTGCAACAACATGGATGGACCTGGAGGATATTATGCTCAGTGAAATAAGCCAGGCGGAGAAAGAGAAGTGCCAAATGAGTTTCCTCATTTGTGAGTGTAACAACAAAGCAAAACTGAAGGAACAAAATAGCAGCGGACTCAGACTCCAAGAAGGGACTAGTGGTTACCAAAAGGGAGGGGTGTGGGAGGGTTGGTCGGGAGATGGGGATTGAGGGGTATTATGTTTAGTACACATGGTGTGGGGGTCACGGGGAAAACAGTGTAGCACAGAGAAGGCAAACTGTGAATCTGTGTCATCTTACTACACTGATGGACAGTGACTGCATTGGGGTATGGGTAGCGACTTGATAATATGGGTAAATGCAGTAACCACATTGTTTTTTATGTGAAACCTTCATAAGAATGTATATCAATACCTTAATAAAAATTTTTAAAAAAAGCAACAGTGTCCTTGAGACAGTTTTCTTAAATATACAAGGTTAAATCTGAAGAACTTTGAAACACTTCCTTTTGTTTCTACCACCTTTCACAATCAACATACAAATTACTGTAAACTACAATTCAGAATAGTCTTGAAATCCTTCTGCTTTTTTGTTCGAAAGCTGTGTTTTTCACCAGAGGTGTTCTGCTCCTCAAGCCAAACCTGGCAACGTGTGCAGACATTGTTGGTGTTCACAGAGTTGGCTGAGTGGTGCTACTGCCATCTGGGGAGGAGCGGCTAGGGGGCGCTACTCTACATCGCACAACATGCGGCACAACCCCCCACAACAATGAATTATCCAGCCCAAAATGTCCAGAGTGCCCACCACTGAGAAGCTCTGTTTTAAAGCAATTACTACATTTGATGTATTTGTATAAAAATAACATGCTAACATTTTTACATTGATCAATTCAATAATTATTAAACACCCACTATGAGCAAGGTACTGTCTTCAGGGATGTGGGCGATTTTTAAAATACTAAAGACATATCCTTGACTGTATTTGGACGCATGTCAGATACTTAAAAAAGTTACTCAAGAGGCAAATAAATGTTCTGAAAGCTAAGGAGGGATCACACCTGGCTGTGAACAGAAAGGGTTTCAGTGCACCTTGAAAAGCTTTGAGGGGTAGGAGCATCTGCAATGGTGGAAGGGGTAGACCTCCAGAGGGAAAGGGAATAGCCTAAAACTGAAGCCCTGAGGTTTGATACAACACAGTGCATCAGGGAGTCGAGACACCAATTTGCCTCAAGCCCAGGATTTATGTCAGAGCAGTGAAAGATACAGAAGGGAAAGTATAAGCAGACTATGAAGGGCTTCTAAAGTATTTTCACTTTTAGCATCCTAAAAGCATCTTTTCTCTATCCAACGCTGGTGCCCTAGAATCTACCTTTAATCCTAACATGCTCACAAAGCACTTTTATCTACCTTTTATTTCCTTATTCAAATAATGCTTTCACACTTTAAGCCCAGCAAAAATCTGCATTTATAATAAGTGCTAGTAAACACAGTAATTATGGAAACAGTTTAAGAATCAAATTCGAATTTTATATTTTAATTTTTTCTAAGAAAAAAGGATTTTTGTAAATAGAAAAAAATCAAAAGACATATTTAACAAGAAGAGCCTACTCACACCTTGATTCTTTGACTCCTTTAGATCAAATTAATCATGTAAATTACCAATTACTAGTACTCTTTCTACCACCTGCATTAAGTGAGAGAGTCCTTTAAATTCACATTTTATACCTTAAACATGGATGGACCTAGAAGGTATTATGCTCAGTGAAGTAAGCCAGGTGGAAAAAGACAAATCCCATATGATTTCACTTTATTTGTGTAATCTAAAAACAAAACAAAACAAAAAATGAACAAAATAGCAGTAGACTCAGAGACACTAAGAAGTGAGTGACTGGTAGTTATCAATCGGGAGGCACTGGTGTGGGTGGGAAGGAGGAGGAACTGAAGTGGGTGGTGGGGAGGAGCTGGAGTGGGTGTGTGGAGAGAGTGAGGAGAGTAAAGGAGCACAAAAATCTCACTCATAATAACAGTTGGTCACGTGGATGGAAGTGCAACATGGAGAATATAGCCAACGGTTCTGTAACATCTTTCTGTGCTAACAGATAGTAACTGCAATAGATGGGTGAGGATTTAGTTATGTGTGTAACCCTTGAATACTGTGTGTGTATACTTGAAACCAATATAATAAATAAATAAATAAATCTTGAATTCCCTAAAAAAATAATGATAAAATACAAATACTTTAACAAAAAAAAGAAATCTTCAGTATTTTTAATCAGACATGTATGATGGTATATAAAGGATATGGCCTCTGAATATTTGTATTTTCTTTAGAAGCACAGAAATGTAACAAAAAAATTTTCATGACAAAAACATGCATAACAAATGTCACTGGGAATAGGGCAGAAAATATAGGATTTTTAATGTAATTTATATGTTTAAATTCTGCATAAAAAGAAATATTTTATAAAAATCTCTAGAATGCCCTAAAATACACTATGATTATTTTTTATAAAGTAAAATATCACCAATATTTTCTCGTACACGATTATTAAGTGATAGTACTCTTGTTAGTTTAAAGTTGTTACTTCTGGGATATTCATCACAAAGGACAGAAATCCAACTAGGGGAGCAAGTTATTGAAAAGGGACATTATCCTAAAATTTAAAACTTGCTCCTTAATTTTTAACTTGCATCTTGCTCCTGCATTTTCAACTGCTTTGGAAATGACCTGGCAAGCAACGTGAACACTATCCTTAAGTAACCTCAGCCACCTGGCACCCTGTAACTGCGGCTCATGTTCCTGTGCTAAGCCCTGTCTATAAAAAGTTCCTTGTCTCACTTGAAGAACAGCACACACTAGAACTCACATCTACTGAAAGCCACTATAACCTAAGTAATTGTTCCATATGAACAAGGAGGCCTTTATAAAGCCAAAGTTCTTAGTAACAACCTGTTTCAGCTGAGAAACACTGACCTGAACTTGAAATTATATTTTAACCACTCATTAAAACAGCTGCACATAATAACCATTTAAAACAACTTCTTTGAAAAGTAAAAGGGGAGGGATACTAATTTTCTGTGAATTCCTTTTTATAACTACATCACTTTCGATGCTTATACATGCTTTTAAAAATGAAGTTTCAAGTCTTGATTCTGACAGATTCTTAGTCTAGAGTTACCACAAGCCCAATGTCAGGTATTTTTACTGTGACCATTAATAGGCCATTCTATTTTCATCTAAGATGAAAATTATTAAAAAGTTAACTTAAAATTTTGGTAGTTTGCTTGAATGTTGCTCTCATATGCACAGGGACGGCTTTCAATGCACCATAATATCCCAAAGCAATATTCATAGATTACTAATAAGAATCCCTACTGTGCTGGACTGTCAACTTCCAATGTCATGTGTGCTACTCTACCCATCTCTGATAGGGTCTCCTTTGCATACACAGAGTTTAATTTTTCCTAGTGAAAGGAACTTCAGATTTAAAAAGAAGCCTTTCATCATAATTAGCACTCACAATATAGGTAGGTCACGGGGAAGGCAGTACAGCATGGAGAAGACAAGCAATGACTCTATAGCATCTTACTACACTGATGTACAGTGACTGCAATGTGGTGTGGAGGGGGGATTTGATAAAATGGGTGAATGTTGAAACCACAATGTTGCTCATGTGAAACCTTCGTAAGATTGTATATCAATGATACAATCAATCAATACAGAAAAGACAAGTAATGACTCCACAGCATGTTACTACGCTGATAGACAGTGGCCACAACAGAGGGAATGAGGAGTTGATAATATGGGTGAATGATGAAACCACAGTGTTGATCATGTGAAATCATAAGATTGTAAATCAATGATACTTTAAAAAAAAAAGCCGTTACTCCTACAGTGAGTGTCATGGCATCCAGACACCACCTTCTTAGAGAGTGGTTAAGTTCCCACTTACTGCTAGATTGACGAGATCTTTCCCAAAGATTACCAGTAAACTTTTTTTCTGGAAAACTTTTGAGAACCATCTGTTTCAAGGCTGTAGTCTTTAAATAATCATTCCCGATCTGTACGCTGCAGCCTTCCCAACATTCTCTTACTCAGCTCTTTGCATGTTTAATTGCTATATCAAACCCCTTTGTCTGATAATAGTTTAGTTTTCCTGAGGCCAGACTGCACATCTACTTTATTTTTACACTCAAATCATTTTATAACCACTTTTTTTTAAATGCAAAAGATGGTAATGAATGAAGAAGAATTGAAAAATTTTCTCAAAGCTGGGAGGTATCTAGTTATGTGGAAGGAAATGTGCCAAAGTATCACCAGCAGTGAGACTTGAGGGATTACTTTGTCAACTTCTTTATATTTTTTCAAGTTTTCTATGAAACACATTTATTGCTTTTGTAACTGGAATAAAAGTCTAAATTATCAGGATAAAATAATAACAATAGCAGTAACATTTACTGAGTACTTATTACATATCCCATGTACTAAGTGCTCCAAATATATGATCTCACTCAATAGAACCCTACAAAAGGAGATTACCATTCATATTTTAGAGATGAGGGAGCCAAGACACAGAATCTGCTGAAGTATCTTTTACTGCTAGACATTCCTTGGAAATAAGCAGAGGTTGAAAACAACACAAAAACTATCAGTTGTGTAATTTTAGAAAGAAAAAGAGTCACAAATAGGTGCCACTTACTGGGTGTTATGACCATGAGCAAGTAACTAATCTCACTGAGCCTATCTATCCTGTAAAATGGGATTAACAGGACCTATCTATCTCACTTAGGATTCCTATAAGGATTAATGAGACCATGTGTGAAAAGAATGTAGCACTCTGTCTGGACAAATACTGAATGCTATTAGTATCTTTATCATCATCATAATTAGCTAAAAATTCTGGGCAAATAATTTAACATCTCTGGGTTCAATTTATTCCCACAAATAGGTGATAAAAATACCTACACAATACAGTAATTGTGAGGATTACATGTGATAACACACAGCAGTCAAAACAGTTACCTACTACAATTCTGCCCAGAATGTGACTGGCTAAATAAGCTATAGTATATACATAAAATTAAGTACTTTGCTAGAGAGTATTTAAGGACATGAAAAGAAATCCATACTATATGGTTAAAATTAAAAAGACAGCTATATAAGTCAGTCAGAGAAAGAATAATACCATATGGTTTCCTTTATACTGGAATCTGAAAAACATGGAACAGAACAGAAATGGACTCATAAACATAGAGAATGGACAGTTGGTTATATTGGGGGAAGGAGGATGATGGGTGAAATGGGTAAAATAGGTGAAGGGTATAAAGAGGTACAAACTTCAAATTATAAGATAATTTAGTCACGGAGATGGGAGTATAGCCTAGGGAATATAGCCCGTAATATAATATCTTTGTATGGTGGCAGATGGCAACTAAACTTAGCATGGTATTTGAGAATGTATACAACTGATGAATCACTAAGTTGCACATCTGAAACCAACAAAATACTGTATATAAACTATATTTCCATAAAAAAGTTAAAAAATTTTTTAATCTTAAGAGCTACAGATGGTAAGTACAGTAAAATCCTTTTCTTTTGAAAATGTATGAATATACATTAATAGAAAAGGTGTCAAAAATACACCCCAAGGTCTATAATTTATAGAAATCAGCAACTAATCAGTTACTGAAAAACAAAAAAAACTATTGCTGCTACCACTATTATCAAGACGATGTAACAATTCAAAAACCCCTATCTGTGTGTTTAAAAAAGCAGTAGCATCTTGCCCAAACATCCCACTCTGCTACATCATTATTGGGATTCTTCTACGAATATTACAAAAAGGAATTCATGCTAAAACTTCTCACGTTTTAGTGGGTCAAGAAGAGAGAAAGAAGCTATGTGTCTCTAAGTAAGATATACATTTTTATTTCCCACCATTCCAGTTAAAAGTCTTCATAATTTATGTTGATAAAATACAGAAAACATTACTTTAACTAAAAAAAGAAATACAAGAACATTTCTACAAAGGCAAATGTACTCCCCAAAGGATTTTTAGAATTCTAATTTTTATTTGGAGTGAACAACAGTCTTTAAAGTGAGTATCTCACAGCATAGCTGTCACTGAAGTTGTAATCCTGTGACTGTGAGCAGAGGACACTCATGAAATTAACAGGATAGAACAAAAGAAACTGCAGTTTCTTAAAGAAGAAAATGGATTAATTGGCAGATACGAAAGTTGATATACAGTGAAAAGTAGAAAAAAATGAATTGACTTGGGAAAACATATTACATTGTAAAATATTTAAGAAACACTATTTCATTAATTTAAGGGTCTTACCTCTTCTTATTTTCATTGCAAATTAACGGTTCACTTGAATTAGTAACATTAACCAATGGTTATACATGAATATGAACCTTGAAGGTAAGAAAGAAAAAAACAGGATTCACAAAAGAAAGAGCCCTTTAAAACCAGAGATACATAATCTCTAATTTTAAGGAGATTCTTCTGAGCAAAATGCATTCTTTCCTCAATTCTCAGAAAGGATTCAAGACATTTAAGTATATGTGAAAAACAAATTACACTTCACTATTTTTCTTAGTGTCACCACTAAGTTTCAGTAACGCAAAGAAATACCTTATTTTCAATCATTTAATATTTTAACATTTGTCTCCCTCTGCTGTATGAGGAAGGATTCAAAACTTTCATCACTTCCCTTAAGATATAATTTATAATACTTTGAATTTTTTTTTTTCATAAAAGTCAGCTTAAAAGTTGGTAGTCTAACAAAGTAAAATGTATTACTTTGGTTTAGGACAAGAAAAATAATCATCCTTTAGAATGTACCCTTAGAATCTTAATTCTGTAATCCAGAATTTAGAAAAACCTAAGCAAAGAAATATTAGCTTTACAAAAGTAAAAGTATTCCTCCTGGGACTTCCGGGAAGATGGCGGTGTGAGTAGGGCGGCAGAAATCTCCTCCCAACACTATATTTATCTACGAAAACACAGCAAATACATCTATTCCTAAAAGAGAGACGAGAATACACAGGAAAGCGCACAGCGTGCAGCTACACCCGAGAGGACTCGGCACCCCAAGAGGCGGGTAAGATACGGAGCCGCGACCTGGCGGGACCCGAGCCCTCCCCCACCCCAGCGCACCGGCGGGAGGAGAGGATCCAGAGCCGGGAGGGAGTGGAAGTGCACCCCGCGAAGTAGCCAGCCCCGGGTGATCTGCGCGGGGAGCGCTGACCCACATTGCGCAGTGCAGCGGAGATTGGAGAGACAGAGGGGCAGGATCTGAGCGGGGAACGCGCCAGGGGGCTTGCAGCCGGCTCCCGGGAAGGAAAAAAAAAAGTGCGCGCTTTCTTCAGCGGTCTTAAAGAG
The DNA here is from genome assembly GCA_032199065.1 of Smutsia gigantea. Taxonomy (NCBI): domain Eukaryota; kingdom Metazoa; phylum Chordata; class Mammalia; order Pholidota; family Manidae; genus Smutsia; species Smutsia gigantea. Next base: position 45,119 of record JAVSCE010005843.1, on the reverse strand, counting down.
ACAGGAGCCCAGCGGAGGAGCCGGATCGCCCCAGCACACTCAGCCCAGCAGGCTGGGAGTCCTGGGGAATTTCAGACGCCTTAGCTGGCGACTGAGGAAGCGTAGCCATACTTACACTTCTCACTGAGATCAACAGCCTCCTATTTGTTCCCATCCCTGCCAGAGCAATAAAGGGCCCTGCGGAGCGGCACAATCACAGCTGTGGAATAGTGGGGAAATAGCGCCACCTAGAGCATTCCCACAGAATCTACGTCCGGTGGGTATTTTTTTTGTTTTGTTTTGTTTTGTTTTCTTTCTTTTTTTTTTCCTTCTTTTTTTCCCTCTTTTTTTTTCTTCTCTTTTTAAAATCTTAAAGAGCCCAGCTGACATACGTGGCAACTATCAGTGACCAATTACATAGCCATGAAAAGACAGAGGAATATGGTTCAGACCAAAATCAACCAGACAACCCCAGAGAGGGAGTCTGAAGGGAAGGAAATGCACAGCCTCCCTGAAAAAGATTTCAGAATAAAAGTCATAACCATGCTGATGGACCTACAGAGAAATGTGCAAGAGCTGAGGGAGGAAGTGAGGGAACTGAGGAAAGACAATACAGAAATCAGACAAGCGATCGACGGGCTTAACAGCAGAATGGATGAGATGCAAGCGACTGTTAATGGAATAGAAAACAGAGAACAGGAGTACAGAGCAGCTGAGGCAGAGAGAGATAAAAGGATTTCTAGGAATGAAAGAATATTAAGAGAACTGTGTGACCAATCCAAACGGAACAATATTCGCATTATAGGAGTACCAGAGGAAGAAGAGAGAGAAAAAGGGATAGAAAGTGTCTTTGAAGAAATAATTGCTGAAAACTTTCCCTCGCTGGGGAAGGAAGTAGTCTCGCAGTCCACCGAAGCTCATAGATCTCCCAACACAAGGGACCCAAGGAAGACAACACCAAGACACATAATAAGTAAGATGGCAAAGATCAAAGATAAAGACAGGGTATTAAAGGCAGCTAGAGAGAGAAAAAAGATCACCTACAAAGGAAAACCCATCAGACTATCATCAGACTTCTCAACAGAAACCTTACAGGCCAGAAGAGAATGGCATGATATATTTAACGTTATGAAACAGAAGGGCCTCGAACCAAGAATATTGTATCCAGCACGATTATCATTTAAATATGATGGAGGGATTAAACAATTTCCAGACAAACGAAAGTTGAGAGAGTTTGCCTCTCATAAACCACCACTACAGGATATCTTAAATGGACTGCTCTAGATGGAAGCACACCTAAGGCTAAAAAGATGTCACCAGAGAAAATAAAATCATAGCAAAGAAAGAAGACCATCCAAATTCTAACTAAAGGCAAAGAATAAAACACCTATTATAGAAAGAATGGAGGAGGAGGAATAAGAAGGGAGAGAAAGAAAGAAACATCAGACTGTGTTTACAATAACTTAACAAGAAAGTTAAGTTAGATTGTTAGATAGTAAAGAAGCAACCCTTGAACCCTTGGTAAACACGAATCTAAAGCCAGCAATGGCAATAAGTACATACCTATTAATAATCACCCTAAATGTAAATGGACTGAATGCACCAATCAAAAGACACAAGGTAACAGAATGGATAAAAAAGCAAGACCCACCTATATGCTGCCTACAAGAAACTCACCTCAAATCCAAAGATATACACAGATTAAAAGTGAAGGGATGGAAAAAGATATTTCATGCAAACAACAAAGAGAAAAAAGCAGGTGTTGCAGTACTTGTATAAGACAAAATAGACTTCAAAACGAAGAAAGTAGCAAAAGATAAAGAAGGACATTACATAATGATAAAGGGGTCAGTCCAACAAGAAGATATAACCATTATAAATATATATGCACCCAACACAGGAGCGCCAGCATATGTGAGACAAATACTAACAGAATTAAAGGAGGAAACAGACAGCAATGCATTCATCTTAGGAGACTTCAACACACCACTCACTCCAGAGGACAGATCAACCAGACAGAAAATAAGTAAAGACACAGAGGCACTGAAAAACACACTAGAACAGATGGACCTAACAGACATCTACAGAACTCTACACCCAAAAGCAACAGGATACACATTCTTCTCAAGTGCACATGGAACATTTTCCAGAATAGACCACATACTAGGCCACAAAAAGAACCTCAGTAATTTCAAAAATATTGAAATCCTACCAACCAACTTCTCAGATCACCAAGGTATAAAACTAGAAATAAATTTTAGAAAGAAATCAAAAAGGCTCACAAATACATGGAGACTTAACAACACTCTCCTAATTAATCAATGGGTTAACGACCAAATCAAAACAGAAATCAAAGAATATATGGAGACTTATGACAACAACAACACAAAGCCACAACTTCTGTGGGACGCAGCAAAGGCAGTTCTAAGAGGAAAGTATATTGCAATCCAGGCCTATTTAAAGAAGGAAGAACATTCCCAAATGAATAGTCTAAAGACACAATTACTGAAATTGGAAAAAGAAGAACAAATGAGGCCCAAAGTCACCAGAAGGAGGGACATAATAAAGATTAGAGAAGAAATAAATAAAATTGAGAAGAATAAAACAATAGAAAAAAATCAATAAAACCAAGAGCTGGTTCTTTGAAAAAATAAACAAAATAGATAAACCCTAGCCAGACTCATTAAGAGAAAAAGAGAATCTACACACATAAACACAATCAGAAATGAGAAAGGAAAAATCACGACGGACCCCACAGAAATACAAAGAATCATAAGAGAATATTATGAGAATCTATATGCTAACAAGCTGGAAAACATAGAAGAAATGGACAACTTCTTAGAAAAATACAACCTTCCAAGACTGACCAAGCAAGAAACAGAAAAACTAAACAGACCAATCACCAGTGACGAAATCGAATTGGTAATCAAAAAACTACCCAAGAACAAAACCCCGGGCCTGATGGATTCACCTCTGAATTCTACCAGACATATAGAGAAGAAATAACACCGATTCTCCTTAAAGTTTTCCAAAAAATAGAAGAGGAGGGAATACTTCCAAACTCATTCTATGAAGCCAGCATCACTCTAACACCAAAACCGGGAAAAGACCTCACAAAAAAGAAAATTACAGACCAATATCCCTGATGAACGTAGATGCAAAAATACTCAACAAAATATTAGCAAACCGAATTCAAAAATACATCAAGAGGATCATACACCATGATCAAGTGGGATTCATCCCAGGGATGCAAGGATGGTACAACATTCGAAAATCCATCAACATCATCCACCACATCAACAAAAAGAAGAACAAAAACCACATGATCATCTCCATAGATGCTGAAAAAGCATTTGACAAAATTCAGCATCCATTCATGATTAAAACTCTCAACAAAATGGGTATAGACGGCAAATACCTCAACATCATAAAGGCTATATATGACAAACCCACAGCTAACATCATACTTAACGGCGAGACGCTGAAAGCTTTTCATCTAAGATCGGGAACAAGACAGGGATGCCCACTCTCTCCACTGTTATTCAACATAGTACTGGAGGTCCTAGCCACAGCAATCAGACAAAACAAAGACATACAAGGCATCCAGATTGGTAAAGAAGAAGTCAAATTGTCACTATTTGCAGATGACATGATACTGTACATAAAAAACCCTAAAGATTCCATTCCAAAACTACTAGAACTAATATCTGAATTCAGCAAAGTTGCAGGATACAAAATTAACACACAGAAATCTGTTGCTTTCCTATACACTAATGATGAACTAACAGAAAGAGAAATCAGAAAAACAATTCCATTCACAATTGCATCAAAAAGAATAAAATACCTAGGAATAAACCTAACGAAGGAAGTGAAAGACCTGTACTCTGAAAACTACAAGACACTCCTAAGAGAAATTAAAGAGGACACTAACAAATGGAAATGCATCCCATGCTCTTGGCTAGGAAGAATAAATATTGTCAAAATGGCTATACTACCTAAAGCAATCTACAGATTCAATGCAATCCCTATCAAACTACCAACAGCTTTCTTCAATGAACTGGAACAAATAATTCTAAAATTCATATGGAACCACAAAAGACCCCGAATAGCCAAAGCAATCCTGAGAAGGAGGAATAAAACAAGGGGAATTACACTCCCTGACTTCAAGCTCTACTACAAAGCCACAGTAATCAAGACAATTTGGTATTGGCACAAAAACGGACCCACAGACCAGTGGAACAGAATAGAAAATCCAAACATTAACCCAAACATATACAGTCAATTCATATTTGATAAAAGTGCCTTGGATATTCAATGGGGAGATGACAGCCTCTTCAGCAGCTGGTGTTGGAAAAACTGGACAGCTACATGTAAGAGAATGAAACTGGACTACTGTCTAGCCCCATACACAAAGGTAAACTCAAGGTGGATCAAAGACCTGAATGTAAGTCATGAAACCATAAAACTCTTAGAAAAAAACATAGGCAAAAATCTCTTGGACATAAACATGAGCAACTTCTTCATGAACATATCTCCCCAGGCAAAGGAAACAAAAGCAAAAATGAACAAGTGGGACTATATCAAGCTGAAAAGCTTCTGTACAGCAAAGGACACCATCAGTAGAACAAAAAGACATCCTACAGTATGGGAGAATATATTCATAAAAAACATATCTGATAAAGGGTTGACATCCAAAATATATAAAGAACTCATGCACCTTAACAAACAGAAAGCAAATAATCCAATTAAGAAATGGGCAGAGGACATGAATAGACACTTCTCCAAAGAAGAAATTCAGATGGCCAACAGGCACATGAAAAGATGCTCCACATCGCTAATCATCAGAGAAATGCAGATTAAAACCACAATGAGATATCACCTCACACCAGTGAGGATGGCCAACATCCAAAACACAAACAACAACAAATGTTGGCGAGGATGTGGAGAAAAGGGAACCCTCCTACACTGCTGGTGGGACTGCAAATTAGTTCAACCATTGTGGAAAGCAGTATGGAGGTTCCTCAAAAAACTCAAAATAGAAATACCATTTGACCCAGGAATTCCACTCCTAGGAATTTACCCTAAGAATGCAGCAGCCCAATTTGAAAAGGACAGATGCACCCCTATGTTTATTGCAGCACTATTTACAATAGCCAAGAAATGGAAGCAACCTAAGTGTCCATCAGTAGATGAATGGATAAAGAAGAGGTGGTACATATACACAATGGAATATTATTCAGCCATAAGAAGAAAACAAATCCTACCATTTGCAACAACATGGATGGAGCTAGAGGGTATTATGCTCAGTGAAATAAGCCAAGCCGAAAAAGACAAGTATCAAATGATTTCACTCATATGTGGAGTATAAGAACAAAGAAAAAATACACTGAAGGAACAAAACAGCAGCAGTCTCACAGAACCCAAGAACGGACTAATAGTTACCAAAGGGAAAGGGACTGGCGAAAATGGGCGGGAAGGGAGGGATAAGAGGGAAAAGGGGCATTATGATTAGCAGATATAATGTTAGGGGGGCACGGGGAGGGCAGTACAACTCAGAGAAGACAAGTAGTGATTCTATAGCATCTCACTATGCTGATGGACAGTGACTGTAATGGGGTTGGTGAGGGGGACCTGATGATGGGGTAGTTTAATAACCGTAATATTGCACATGTAATTGTAGATTAATGATAATAAAATAAATTATATTTAAAAAAAACCGACAAATATGGCTCTTCTCATAGAACTCTGTCGTAGAGAGTTTTCTCCATAGCTCTCTAGGATAAGGAGAGACAAAAATACAACAGAACAGTATACTAGAAAGTGATAAGTGTTAAGGAGAAAAACAATAAAATAAAGAAGGGAAATATGAAGTGCTCAGATGGACAGAAAAGGCCTAACTAAGAAGGAAGAAAGACGTGAAGGAAGATAGGAAATGTGGGCACGTGTGTATCTGCAGGAAGAATGATCTAGGCAGAAGGAACATCAAGAGCTAAAGCCATGTGGAATGACAGTGGGAACCCTATTGGAGGAACAAAAATGAGGCTTGCGAGGCTGGAAAGGGACTAATAAGGAGAGATGGAGATGAGATCAGAGCGGAACCAGGAACCAGCTGGTACACGGATCTTGTGGGCCACTGGAAGGGCTTCGGCTCTCACTCTGAGGGGTATGGGAAGCTACGGGAGGAGAAGTGGGCACTGGACCAAGCAGAACGAGGAGCACCCTGGGTGTGGTTAGGCCAGAGACAGGACACCAGACACAGACCCAGCAAATGCAGGTAGGACATCAGGTCAAGGGTGCTTAAGGAGCTGGGAGGGTAATAGGTGAGGTAGAATAGAGCTGGAGCAGAGAACAGAAACGCACTTCAACACAAGGAAAACATAAGAACAGAAAGGATTCTGCCTCCTTCTGGTAGAAAATATTCTACATAATCTGGGGACCAATGGACAGGTACAGGAAAGCCAAGTAAAAATGCATTTAAGTCATCAACTTCTCATTTGCATTGGCAGTAACTTTAATTGCCATAATTATAAATGGCCTTTTATAAAAATTATATTAGCAATAAATTTTGATTATCAAGGCTTATATCATAGTTAGAGCTTGCTTTTCAAAGATCATTCCACTACAGGCACATTATTTATTGCCAAGAGCCCATCTGTTTTACATTTTAGTACTAACTTTTTTATCCTCACAATCATTTCACTGAGAAGTTTCAGGGTTGTGGGGGAGTTTCTCTCATACTTGGAAGACACTCAAATTTCTTTGGAGGTAGTAGTGGTTGTTATTTTGATGGTAGTACAGTATATGATAGGAAAGCTATAATGTATTTCATTCCTTTTTTGCAGAGACGTTAATCAGCACTATTTCTTCAGTCTTCCAAGCAATTGTAAAAAAAAAACCTATAATTTTTTTCCCAATCATTGTTTTATACCTTTATTTGCTTAGAATTTTCTCACCAATCTCTTTATCATCTGCAACCTGACTCCTGGTGTCACTAGTTTACCATGCCTGCTCTCATTAAAGCTTTCTTCTTCAGATTCTCCTGGAACTCATCACCACCTTTGACATTTATGACACACTGTTATACGTGATTGGCACTCAAAGCTCATATTCCATGACAGCACTCACTCACTCATAGTCTAATGAAAAGAAAAGGCACCCACTGAAAACAAAGACCAGGAGGGAAAAATATATAAGAATAAATTTAATTGTAAATGCTCAGAACAGAGCTGAGGCACAGCAGGGGCTCATTTAGGAAGAATTTTTATTTTAAACCCAGAAGCCTTACAAGTCATTTAGGCCAATGCCCTCATTTTATAGATGAAATAATGAGGTACAGAAGATGTGCCAGTTAGGTTGCAAGTAACAGAAAACAGCAACTCTATGTGGCTTAAATAATAAGAAAATATATTCTCCTACATAATGTAAATCCATTATGTATACCATTGTAGATCCACAGTATACCATTGGTGCTCTTCTCTGTGGACCCTTGGCCATGCTACCCTCTATGTGTTGGCTTCAACTTCTGGCTGTGAGCAAGATGCCTGCAGCTGTCTCAGGGACTTAATCAGAGTCCTGGGAGTTGCAGGAGGAGAGTAAGGGGAAGGGCACAGTATGTCTCTTTCTTGAGTCTCTTTTCAGAAGCAAAGAAACCTGACTAAGAAGCCCTAAGGGGACTTTATCTCTTGTCACCTCCACATTTCAAAGCAATCATTGGCAAGGGAAATGGGATTCCAAGGGAGATGACATTTAGTTTAAGCTTTGGACTAAGCTTGGGGTAGAATGAGTGAGGAGGCAAGGTTAAATGAATTGGCCATTATCAAAATATGACATGTAGATCTAAGAGAGGCCTTGAGTCTTATATTTGTCATACTATTCATCTTTTTAATTATGGATTCAACTATTTCCTGCTTGTCCTGCTATTAATTGTGGATTCAACTCTTCTCTCTTTTTGCAAACTTCTTGGGAGCCCACTTGTTTTTTCTGTAATTATCTCAGGCTTCTGTGGAGGTGGCAGAGTAGTGGTAAGAACTCACTTGATAGCCAAGACTACCTGGATTCAAATACAGGCCCTCCATCACTTCCTACAGTGGTTAAGTACCTAACTTCCTGCCTCATCTATAAAAGGGGATGATAAAAGAACTCAACTCATAGAGATTTTGAGAGGATTAAAATGTTAGTACATATTAAATGTTCAGAATAATGCCTGTTGCACAGTAAGTCCTCTATAAATCTGAGCTATTATCCTTAAGGGGTATCTACTGTTTGCCTGCCCAAGAACCCTTCCCCTTACTTTTGATAAATGCTTCAGTTTTCCTTTGAAGAACTACTCCCCCTATCCACCCTCCTTACCCTAAGATCTTGGCACAATTCTTAGTATGAACAACTCCCAAGCCTGGGCAAAGGGTAGGCACATGCTCAAGTTAGCCCAACAGATTCCAAGTTACCTTTTCCCTTGGAATCTGAATCTTAAGCAGAATAATTAATGACAGAAAAAAGTTAAAATTCAGTCTCTCTGATGCCAAGGCCTTGAAGAGTCTTTTTCCGAGTTCTTGACCCCTAGGCCCCTGGAACAGTTGTCCTTCCCCAAATCTTATTAACAGTTATTGTTTTGATTCTGTAAGCTATTCAATCCCCTTTAAAAAAATTCTTCTTTTGATGAAATCAGCCAAATTGATTTCTGTTGTTTGTGTAACCACTGTGTTGTACAAAAAGGACTCCCCAAGTTAAATCATGAAGTAACTTTGTCTTCTATTTCCACACGGCCCGCATTGATTTATAAAGACCATATTAACCTGATATGTGACTTGTAGGATTTAAATCTGTAGCAGACACACAAGTCTTGATTTCATATAATTTCATTGTTTTTTCATTGTACCTGCGTGTAAATCATAACCACCCCAATAAGAAAAGCATTACTTGAAGGCAAGAGTGATATTTTATATTATTTTATGACCTTCATATTATTGAGTCCATAGAAGGCTCACAGCAAGTCCTTCATAACTGATATGAGGATGGCTGAAGAGCTAAAAGTATTTCCAATCACAATTACTTCTGAGTTGGTATAGCTACAAACCCTTAGACCTAAGTTGTAGTATATGTGCTGCCAAAGTAAGCACATGGCCTACATTTTTATTGTGTGTATGAATATCCAAAAAAGATGGAGCTTAGAATTTTCCTTTTTCTTCCCACACTGGCCCATACATACTGGGCATCCAATAAATGTTATTAACTAGTGACAAAATAGCTGAAAACTTCAGGAGCTGAAAATTAATTACAATATGACAGGAAATTCCAAATGCATCTGTTGCAGTTAAGATCTGAAACTATAATGTCAAAAGTCCTGCTCTGTTTAAAAATTTTAAACATGGAGATGAGGGAAACAGACACACAGACACTTTTTCCCCTTCTAATACATTTTTTTTCTTTTAAGAATAATTGATGAAGGACAAAGCAGAGAAGGTAAGTGTTGTATCTTTTTATTATGTTTCTGGAGAAATGTACTTTTATTTTTGAAATGCTGACTAACATAAAGTACACCATCTTCTTTTCCTGACATGTCTAAGCATGTAAAAAAATACACATAGAAATAAAAACGTCTCCCATTGATGCCCAAGAGCATATCATTAACAAAAAGGTGGCTTTGTTTCATAGCTATGTGGGCTGTTTTTTAGTCAAGTGAAAAAGTCAATTGGGAAAAATAAATTGAGTAAGGCTGGACTTGATTTGATGTGAAACTACTTTTGAAATGGAGATGCACCTTTTGTCTTATTGTTGTTTAGTGGAAATGGTTATTTCAAAGTTAAGAAAAAAGATTTCCTCAATGCTATTCACTGTGAATTTTTCAACCAGACCAACTCTTACTGTTTCCTTTCTACAGGAACACTTAGTCTAGGAGAGAGAGAAAAGGGAAGAGAAAGAAGGAGAGGTAAAAAAAAAACCATGTCTTACTTGGACTGTGCGAGACAGCCTGGTGCAACCACATTCTGATTCTCTTCTTCGGTCTGAAGTGCAGTGAGCTCTACCATGTTAACCATCACGTCATTAGTGTGGCCTGGAAGCTGCGGAAGCACTGAAATGATCTTTTCTACCAAGTTGTCTCCGTGATGCCCAACTGCTCCTGTTAAAACAGACATGAAAATATAAACTCACAAAATGGGAGGGAAAAGCTAGATTAATGTTTTATAATGATCCTTCTATTAAGAACAACGTACATTCTAGTTTTTGTTCTACAAATCAGTAACACAAACCTAGCATTTTTGCCCTCAGTAACACTAGCCAAGCTCACAATTACCTAGTCAACGCATGCCTTGTGTGTTGTAGTCAGTGCTCTGTAAGGGCAGGTATTGTGTCTGCTCTGGCCTCTACTATATTCCCAGCACCTAGCACAGTGCCCACATATGGTAGGTATCAAGAAATATTTAATGAATAAAAAAATTATCAGCATAAAGTCAGCCAGATAAAGTGTCATAAGTTGATACTATTCTGAAATTTTAGACCCAAACTTTGTTTTACTGATGAAGACATTAAGACCCAGAAGAGATCAGAGACCTGACCTAGAATAACAGATCTCCCCTCTGCCAGAACCTTATCTTCATAATGGCAACCAACTGTTGATCTGGTTCACCCTAAACCTGCCGTGTCTAGCAGGCAACTTGGCAGCTAGCCTGCTCTCACTAAATATTTGTTAGATGAGGAAAGAATAATGGATGAATGGTAACAGTTTGTAATGACAGAGGCATTTATAGAGTGCTTTCTGTGTCCCAGACGTGGTTCTAGGTGCTTTACATATATTAACACTTTTAATAACGAATGCATTTTGTGACCTGAAATTGAAATTTAAGACCAATACCACAATTTAATGCTTTTTCCATAAAACCAAGTTATCTTCCCCAAAACCAGCACTGCTTGGAAGACTTCATTCCAACAATGGGTGGAACTTGGCACATTTATTTGCTTTGATCCCACCTACTTCAAATCAATTAACCTTTTGCTTCCAATGTCTCTTTATCTCTATCTCTCTATTGTTTTTTGCCATGTCATATTAATTGAGCAGAAGAATTAGGTAAATAAGAACAAACCAGGAATCCAAGGAATCATTATCTTCATCACAATAGCTAATATGTATTGAGAAGCTATGATGTACCAGGTATTAAGTTCCATACTGCACATTTATTATCCACTTAATTCTCACAACTCTAATATGTAGGTATCATTATGCTCATTTACAAAATAGAAGTTTCACTTTAAGCAATTTGCTCAAGATTACATAACTTGTAAATTACAAAGCAAGAATGCAAACTCAGGAGGCAGCTAACTCCAAAATCCACTCTTTATTTGAAAAAAAAAAAATTAAGGCCCGTAAAACTGACTTAACACAGAGCCAGCATGAATGCTTCTGAGGTGACTTCTGATGTTTAAAAAAAAGAGTTCTTGAACCACTAATAGACTAGTCATTTACTAGGCTTGGCAGAACCACTTCTTCTTTATGTTGTCTTATAGTTTATACTTGTCTCTCCAGCACACAGACTACAAACTGCTGTTTAAATACTTGCTGAGCAAATGCCTCATGACTGCAATCCAGAGGGGGGGATCCGAAGTCTCTAAGTGAATTATACCTTTAAACTAAATCTGGAATGGAGATACTAGAATTACCTCATGACATCAGGAATTTCTCTCTCCACTAATTCCCCCCTACTAAAAACTTGTATAAATATCCACTTATCCCTAAAATAACTTTTCTTTGCAGTAGGTGCCCAAATTCTGAACCCTACCCCAAGCTATTCTTATTTTTCAACTGCCATACATAGACACAGGACACAAACAAGAGAAGAGGCCTGTGTGTGCTGCCTTTATTTCCTAAGTTCTTTGGTGACTACAGTCTGGATGCTGCTCACTCATCCTCGCTATGCAAAACTTGGGGGTCTCTGGCAAGTTTAGATCCTTAAACCCTCTGCAAACTGAAATTGTTGAGTAATCCAGTTTGCTTAAAACTCTGAATATGAAAAGTCAAGGCATAACATACTTATTTCTTCTAAGGTTTAATAGCTAATAGTTACTTTTCTAGAACCAAAGTATCATTTATGTACTTAAAATATTATATACTAAACTAACATCTTAAATGTTCAAACTAGAGCAATAGTTCTTTTTAAATTATGGTATATTTATTGAAGCAGGTGTCAAGCTGTAATTTTATTTTCTTCAATTTATTTATAGTTTTTAAACTTCCTATAGTGAACATATATTCCTGTTTTAATAAGAATAAAAATTATGCTGTTACACACATGCATACACACAAATACCCAAAATTTTAACAGGGATTCTTTGGATGGTATAATTTTGGTTGATGTAAACTTTCCATAAACTTCATTTTTCCACAATGTTTTCTGTAAGGAGCACATGAAACGTACCTAATTAGAAAAATAATTTATATTCCATCAGAAACTATTTAAAATATTATACCAGAGAATTAACAAAGTACCAAATGTACATAACTGCAATTACTCTGCTTCTTAGCTTTAGTCAAAACAAGATGTATATCTAATGTGTGATTGGTTAACATACTGGAGGAGGGTTGGGGGGATGGGTGAACTAGGTAAAGGGAATAAAGAGGTATAAAATTGAAATTATGCAATAAATAAGTCACAGGAATGGAAGTACAGCATACAGAATATAACCAATATTGCAATATCTTGGTATGGTAACACAGGGTAATTACACTTAACCATGGTAAGCATTTAGTAATGTATATAATTATGTTGTACATCTGAAACCAATATAATATTGTATACCAACTATATTCCAATAAAAAATAAATAAAAATTATGTGTTTCATAATGAAGCATAAACCAGATGTGGAGTTTCAACTAATTGCTCTGCTCTTTTGTAAATACAGTTTCTCCCATGTCCTGCTTTAGAAGATTCAATATGCATTTTTAAAAATTTAATTAGTGCCGTTTATATGACTCAAACATAGACTAAGCATTTGGGGCCTCTCAATGTCAAAATAACTTCAGATTCTTCTTTTATGAAATTAATAAAATGCCAAGATTTAGGGATATGGGCTCTAGTGGTCCCATCCTCCACTAGTTCCTTGTGTGATCTGAGGCAACTTCCATAAATAAGATGCCATTTTACCGAGCTAAAAACTCATAGTTGGTCCAACTGATAACTAAACATATCTTTGAACCTCACAATTTGAGATCCTAAGTTAGGTCAGTTGCTTCAAGGACTAAACTTTTTTAGTTAACCACTGCAGAAAAATACCAACTGTATAACCCTGTGAATCATATGTGAATGTACATACTTGTATCATCATCATAAGGAATGCAACATCTCCACTTGCCTCTACTTACATGGAACAAAGTGCAAAGCAGTTACTGAGGAGCCTTCACATGAGCTCAGTCACACTGTAGTAGGGCTCATAAGACAAAAATGCAACAATAGCTTTCTTCATATTTCACAAACAGGATATTTTGGGGTTGTGCATATTGGACCTTTGTGTTGAGATAGGACTACTGGACTCTTAAAATTAGTATATTAAAAAACTCACTTCCTTTCTGATTCCCTATCATTTTGTCACAAGAATCTATGACTTTCATTATTTTGAGAAGTTTCAGTATTTGATTATATTTCTGTGTTGCAGGAACACAAATTTTCTTTATTATTCCTGATGTTTCCTTCTAGGTAGAGGGACAAGATTAGTCTAACCCTCCTGAATTTGCTTTACCTCCTTAAATCACGTTTCCCTGGGGCCATCTCTACTTACAGGTTCTACTCTACTTACTCTTCCTAGAATAGTTTCTGCCCTTGAGAGAAGGGGAAAAGACTTGCTCTGGTCCAACCCTGCTGCTGAGTGGGTAAACCTTCCAAATCTGGGAATCAGTACTAGGAAGTTCATTTGTCCATAGATATAAGCCACATTCTTTAACGTTCACTGTATCCACAATAAAACTAGTATTATGGCCTCTGCTTGCCAACTCTTTATCTCATATTCAATGGATTCAGAATGTGGATGGGAAAATAAATGTTAGTTATTAGATCCCCTCTGATACTATAATTTCTAACACTACCTGTGGTTGCCTCAAATTTAGTACAAAGGAGATTAGTATAAAGCAGCTACTGCATACCAGTAAAAAGCCTGCTTAACCTTGCCACATACAAGGTAGGCCTTTGGGGGAATGAAGGGGTGGGGGGAGAATCATAACACGGTATATATACAAGTTTATTCAGTAACTGTCTTTCTCCACACAGTAATTTTAGATAAGAGAATCATATAGCATTCATTCTATTGCCCCTAACTTGAATCTTCCCCTATATTCCCTTTGCAGTGAATGAATTCTGAAATTGCCCAAGCTAGAAAACTTGGCACATCTTCAAATCCTTCCATTAATCCTCTACTTTTATATCACTCACCCCTATTAATTCTCTCATTTAAGTACTCAGTTACTTCCCTCTTCATTCTCCCTATTATTGACTCAATATAAGCATATCATTTCTTACCTAGATATTATGATAGTCTTCTGATCAATTTCCTAGCCTCTAGTATTTCTTGACTTTATCCCAAGGATATCATGACTCCTAGGCTGGGATCCTCCATTAATGGGTAGGAAGGCTTAATTGTATGTGGAATGTTGTAGATAACCTTTTTTTCTAGATACTCTATAACTTTGATTACTTGCTCAAAAAAGTTTCTTAATTTCAAATCACTGCACACCATACAGTATGGAGTAGAGCTGAGCCAACAGATATCAACATTATTCTTCTGTATACACTTTAAGGATACAGCCCAACTGGTGAGCAAATTAACAAACTGTGCTTCACCTTTATACCTGAATATTACTCATAAATACACAGGAAGGAACTACTGAAACAAGCAACAATATGGATGAATCTCAACTGTATCATGCTAAGTGAAAGAGACCACTCAAAGGCTATATACTATATAATTGCATTTTTATAACATCCCTGAAAAGCTAAAACTCTAGGAACAGGATGGGTCATGACTGCCATGGATTGAAGGTGATAGGAGAGACTGACTACAAGGGTACAGGAAACTATTCTTATATCTTGATAGTGGTGGTGGTTACATGACTATATGTTGTTTGACAAAATTACACACTATAAAGTATGAATATTACTATATGCAAATTATACTTTAATAAACTCGACTTCAAAACAAGCAAGCAAAACAACAACAAAAACCCACACCATCAGAAACGGACTCACCCTACAGTACCCACTTTGGAATCAACAGATCCATCCATCACATTGTCCACCAGAGAACTTGCTCAACAGGAAATGTGTACCTGCACTTTGCCTGCCTAAAAATGCATGACTCCTCACTGAGAATGAAACTGAAGGCCTTTGGAACATGATCCCAACCTCCTTCCTCCTGACCTCCATCACCTTCCTTCTTTATCTCTTATCACTGCCTCAGTCATTCATCCTGCTCCTCATGCACGTTAAGCTCTAACAAAATATTATCTAAAAAGAACTCCCAGAACAACCTGTGTTCCTCGCACATCTTTGTACATGTGGGCACCTTTAAAAGACTACTGATTTCAGCTTCTGTCTAGACCCGCTTTTAAAAATCAGACTTCCTGGGGTGGTTCAAATGTGAGGCCAGGTTGAGAACCACTGGCCTAGAAATGGCCATCACTTAGGAGAGTCTTTTGTACCTAAACCCATGAAAGCATATATCATTCACATTCTGTTTAGTTGAGCTTTGTGCTTCTTCATCAGACTCTGAGTTCCCCATGGACAGGAGCCTTGACTGCTTGATTTTATATCAGCACTTCTCAAACTTTACTGCATATTAAATCACCTGGGGAACTTGTTAAGACACAGATTCTGATTCAGAAATCTGGGGGGAGGCCTGAGACTCTGAATTTTTAATTAGTTTCTATTTGAGCCTGAGGCTGCCAGTCCCCAGGAAATACTGAGTGAGAATTGGTACCACTATTACCTAGCACAAATCCTACAAATAAAAGTTGCTCAGTAAACATTTATGGAACAAACAGAGATCACCCATACCATTCTTTATACTCTCCTATGTAACCCAAATTGTAGTGATCTAGCAGAACCATACAGGAGTAATCTTTCACTCATTCTACTTCATCTTTTTCCCTCTAAGTATGACAGAATATAGTTCCTGACAAAGGCCTAATTCTAACCAACTCTCATTTCCATTAATGGCAAATAATAGGTCAAGTAATAGAATTCATCTGGGTTACATGCGTGGAAAAAACATCATTATATTTATGTTCTTAGTCATACACTTAGGGAAAAACATACATTTGAAAGAATAAAACATTAAATCTTCTTAAATGCATATTACTAAGTAATAAAAGTAAGAATACACATTTTTCTAGGGCCCATTATATACCAGTACTGTTCTAGGAGCTAGACAGATTAACTTATTTTACTCTCTCAACAACCCTCTGAGTGGGTACTGTTATTATCCACAATGTACAGATCAGGCAACTGACACCCATCAGCTAGGCAACTTGCCCAAGGACTGATGACTAGGAAGGGGAGAGCTAAGACTATTGTAATTAACCACTTATGACTATTACAACCTAGAGAGTAGTTGCACATACCATATATTAGGGATCTACCTCAATCCGTACATAATGATGCTGTAAAATGTAAATGTGATCATGTCACATCACAGCTCAAAACCCTCCAGCTTATACTTTGGCCTTTACGCTAAGTCCTTAATTTGCCCTACACTGCATTGCCTCTGTCTATCTCCCAACTTTATCTCCTATCTCTGGCCCACCTTGCATGAAGGGCAAGCTGCAGGAAACCACACTGGCCTTCTACTGTTGCTCAAACATGTCAAACATATTCCCACCTCCAATCCTTTACACGTGCCATTCCCTGGGTCTTGGATGTTCGATACCCCATGGCCTTCTGCCTCTCTTCTTTCAGACTCTGTGCCAGTGTCACATCCCCAGAGAGGTCTTCCCTAACTATGCTAAAATGGAAACTCTCTTACTTTTAAAATATTTTACCCACTATATAAGTTATATATTCAATGAATGAATGAATGAATGAATGATTTCATATCCATCCTACAGCACTCTAAGGTCACTATTTTCCTGTGTTTACAAATGAGAAAACCCTCACAAGGCTCATTGATGATCAAACAGCAACAAAATCACTAAGCTAGGACTTGAGGATATTATACTGGTCTGGATCTAACACCAGTAATCTAGTCAGAGCTTTATGTGGCTTCTTAATTGTGTCTCAGATCTGTATTTTAAACAGAATCCTCTAAACTCTAAAATGAAGAAAGTATGTGGTTATTTTGTGTTTTGTGGAAAATCAGATACAAAGAAGAAAGAACAGTCACTTTTTTTGAACACTAAGGCAGCACCAGAGTCCAACGACAGTGTTTAGTCTCTGAACTGCTAGCTTCCAGGCACTGTATCAGCATCATCTCTACTACCAAGGACAAGGGTTTTCAAACTTTTTTCCACAGCAGTACATATGAGAGGGGTTATGAACACAGACTCTGAAGCAAATGGCTAAGGTTCAAACCCTGACTGTGCCACTTACTAGTTGTGTGTTCTTGGGTGACCTACTTAACTCTTCCATGTCTCGGTTTCCTCATCTATAAAGTGTGGATAATCATAATACTGACCTCAAAGAATAACTGTAAAAATTAAACGACTTTACACAGTCCACGGAAGCCCACAGATCTCCCAACACAAGGGACCAAAGGAAGACAACACCAAGACACATAATAATTAAAATGGCAAAGAACAAAGATAAGGACAGAGTACTAAAGGCAGCTAGAGAGAGAAAAAAGATCACCCACAAAGGAAAACCCATCAGACTATCATCAGACTTCACAACAGAAACCTTACAGGCCAGAAGAGAATGGCATGATATATTTAACGTTATGAAACAGAAGGGCCTCGAACCAAGAATACTGTATCCAGCACTATTATCATTTAAATATGATGGAGGGATTAAACAATTTCCAGACAAGCGAATGCTGACAGAATTTGCCTCCCATAAACCACCTCTACAGGACATCTTAAAGGAACTGCTATAGAGGGAAGCACTCCTAAGGCTAAAAAGATGTCATCAGAGAAAATAAAATCATACCAAAGAGAGCAGACCATCCAAATACTAATTAAAGGCAAAGAATAAAACACCTAGTATATAAAGAATGGAGGAGGAAGAACAAGAAGGGAAAGAAATGAGGAAACATCAGACTGTGTTTACAATAACATAACGAGAAAGTTAAGTTAGACTGCTAGATAGTAAAGAAGCAACCCTGGAACCTTTGATAACCATGAATCTAAAGCCAGCAATGGCAATAAGTACATATCCATCCATAATCACCCTAAATGTAAATGGACTGAATGCACCAATCAAAAGACACAGAGTAATAGAATGGATAAAAAAGCAAGACCCATCTATATGCTGCTTACAAGAGACTCACCCTAAACCCAAAGATATACACAGACTAAAAGTGAAGGGATGGAAAAAGATATCTCATGCAAACAACAAGGAGAAAAAAACAAGTGTTCCAGTACTTGTATCAGACAAAATAGACTTCAAAACAACGAAAGTAGCAAGAGATAAAGAAGGACATTACATAATGATAAAGGGGTCAGTCCAACAAGAAGATATAACCATTATAAATATATATGCATCCAATACAGGAGGCCAGCATATGTGAGACAAATACTAACAGAATTAAAGGAGGAAATAGACAGCAAAGCATTCATCTTAGGAGACTTCAACACACCACTCACTCCAGAGGACAGATCAACCAGACAGAAAATAAGTAAAGACACAGAGGCACTGAACAACACACTAGAACAGATGGACCTAACAGACATTTACAGAACTCTACACCCAAAAGCAACAGGATACACATTCTTCTCAAGTGCACATGGAACATTTTCCAGAATAGACCACATACTAGGCCACAAAAAGAACCTCAGTAATTTCAAAAATATTGAAATCCTACCAACCAACTTCTCAGATCACCAAGGTATAAAACTAGAAATAAATTTTAGAAAGAAATCAAAAAGGCTCACAAATACATGGAGACTTAACAACACTCTCCTAATTAATCAATGGGTTAACGACCAAATCAAAACAGAAATCAAAGAATATACGGAGACTAATGACAACAACAACACAAAGCCACAACTTCTGTGGGACGCAGCAAAGGCAGTTCTAAGAGGAAAGTATATTGCAATCCAGGCCTATTTAAAGAAGGAAGAACATTCCCAAATGAATAGTCTAAAGACACAATTACTGAAATTGGAAAAAGAAGAACAAATGAGGCCCAAAGTCACCAAAAGGAGGGACATAATAAAGATCAGAAAAGAAATAAATAAAATTTAGAAGAATAAAACAATAGAAAAAATCAATGAAACCAAGAGCTGGTTCTATGAAAAAATAAACAAAATAGATAAACCCCTAGCCAGACTCACTAAGAGAAAAAGAGAATCTACACACATAAACAGATTCAGAAATGAGAAAGGAAAAATAATGACAGACCCCACAGAAATACAAAGAACTAAAAGAGAATATTATGAGAATCTATATGCTAACAAGCTGGAAAGCCTAGAAGAAATGGACAACTTCTTAGAAAAATACAACTTTCCAAAACTGACCAAACAAGAAACAGAAAAATTAAACAGACCAATCACCAGCAACTAAATTAAATCGGTAACCAAAAAACTACCAAAGAACAAAACCCCCGGACCAGAAGGATTCACCTCTGAATTCTACCAGACATATAGAGAAGAAATAACACTCATTCTCCTTAAAGTTTTCCAAAAAATAGAAGAGGAGGGAATACTCCCAAACTCATTCTATGAAGCCAACATCACTCTAATACCAAAACTGGGCAAAGACCTCACCAAGAAAGAAAATTACACACCAATATCCTTGATGAACATAGATGCAAAAATACTCAACAAAATATTAGCAAACCGAATTCAAAAATACACCAAGAGGATCATACACCATGAACAAGTGGGATTCATCCCAGGGATGCAAGGATGGTACAACATTCGAAAATCCATCAACATCATCCACCACATCAACAAAAAGAAGAACAAAAACCACATGATCATCTCCATAGATGTTGAATAAGCATTTGACAAAATTCAGCATCCATTCCTGATTAAAACTCTCAACAAAATGGGTATAGAGGGCAAGTACCTCGACATCATAAAGGCCATATATGACAAACCCAGAGCTAACATCATACTTAACAGCGAGAAGCTGAAAGCTTTTCATCTAAGATCGGGAACAAGACAGAGATGCCCACTCTCTCCACTATTATTCAACATAATACTGTAGATCCTAACCATGGCAATCAGACAACACAAAGAAATACAAGGCATCCAGATTGGTAAAGAAGAAGTCAAATTGTCACTATTGGCAGATGACATGATATTGTACATAAAAAACTCTAAAGACTCCACTCCAAAACTACTAGAACTAATATCTGAATTCAGCAAAGTTGCAGGATACAAAATTAACACACAGAAATCTGTTGCTTTCCTATACAGTAACGATAAACTAACAGAAAGAGAAATCAGAAAAACAATTCCATCAGAAAGGATAAAATACCTAGGAATAAACCTAATAAAGGAAGTGAAAGACCTATACTCTGAAAACTACAAGACACTCTTAAGAGAAATTAAAGAGGACAGTAACAAATGGAAATGCATCCCATGCTCTCGGGTTGGAAGAATATATATTGTCAAAATGGCTATACTACCTAAAGCAATCTACAGATTCAACGCAATCCCTATCAAAATACCAAGAGCTTTCTTCAATGAACTGGAACAAATAATTCTAAAATTCATATGGAACCACAAAAGACCCCGAATAGCTAAAGCAATCCTGAGAAGGAGGAATAAAACAGGGGGAATTACACTCCCTGACTTCAAGCTCTACTACAAAGCCACAGTAATCAAGACAATTTGGTATTGGCACAAAAACAGACCCACAGGCCAGTGGAACAGAATAGAAAATCCAAACATTAACCCAAACATATACAGTCAATTAATATTTGATAAAAGAGCCTTGGATATACAATGGGGAGATGACAGCCTCTTCAGCAGCTGGTGTTGGAAAAACTGGACAGCTACATGTAAGAGAATGAAACTGGACTACTGTCTAACCCCATACACAAAAGTCAACTCAAAATGTATCAAAGACCTGAATGTAAGTCATGAAACCATAAAACTCTTGGAAAAAAACATAGGCAAAAATTTCTTGGACATAAACATGAATGACTTCTTTATGAACATATCTCCCCAAGCAGGGGAAACAAAAGCAAAAATGAACAAGTGGGACTTTATCAAGCTGAAACGCTTCTGTACAGCAAAGGACACCATCAGTAGAACAAAAAGAAATCCTACAGTATGGGAGAATATATTCATAAATGACATATCCGATAAGGGATTGACATCCAAAATATATAGAGTTCACACACCTCAACAAACAAAAAGCAACTAATCCAATTAAAAAATGGGCAGAGGACATGAATTGACACTTCTCCAAAGAAGAAACTCAGATGGCCAAAAGGCACATGAAAAGATGCTCCACATCACTAATCATCAGAGAAATGCAGATTAAAACCACAATGAGATATCACCTCACACCAGTTAGGATGGCCAACATCCAAAACACAAACAACAGCAAATGTTGGCGAGGATGTGGAGAAAAGGGAACCCTCCTACACTGCTGGTGTGACTGCAAATTAGTTCAACCACTGTGGAAAGCAGTATGGAGGTTCCTCAAAAAACTCAAAATAGAAATACCATTTGACCCAGGAATTCCACTCCTAGGAATTTACCCTAAGAATGCAACAGCGCAGTTTGAAAAAGACATATGCACCCCCATGTTTATGGCAGCACTATTTACAATAGCCAAGAAATGGAAGCAACCTAAGTGTCCATGAGTAGATGAATGGATAAAGAAGTGGTACATATACACAATGGAATATTATTCAGCCATAAGAAGAAAACAAATCCTACCATTTGCAACAACATGGATGGAGCTAGAGGGTATTATGCTCAGTGACATAGACCAAGCAGAAAAAGACAAGTATCAAATGATTTCACTCATATGTGGAGTATAAGAACAAAGAAAAAAACTGAAGGAACTAAACAGCAGCAGACTCACAGAATCCAAGAATGGACTAATAGTTACCAAAGGGAAAGGGACTGGGGAGGATGGGTGGGAAGGGAGGGGCATGGGGGGAAAGGGGCATTACGATTAGCTGATGTAATGTTGGGGTGGCACGGGGAGGGCTGTACAACTCAGAGAAGACAAGTAGTGATTCTATAGCATCTCACTACGCTGATGGACAGTGACTGTAATGGGGCTGGTGGGGGGGACCTGAAGAAGGGGGTAGTTTAATCACCATATTATTGCACATGTAATTGTAGATTAATGATACCAAAATAAACTATTAAAAAAAATTAAAGTAGTTCATATATGTAGAATGCTGAGAAAAGTTAATATGCTCTCACACTTTAGCCATTATTTATAGCCTCAAATTTTAATATTTTAACAAATAATATGCAACCATACCTTACAGTAAATATAAATACATGGTGTATCATAATCCCAGGATTAAGAACAACCCATTGGATTAACGTTAACCTTGAATTGAATGGATTTCATTTAAAAGTTTACATGAAACTAAAATTCAGAAGAATTGAACTGAGAGGAAATTTATTTCTTAGAGTTACTGCTATCTCCTATCTTTTGATTTTGAACTTGAAGACAGTTAGCAAGGGACTCTAATTGATCTTAAGAGCCAGAAAACAGTAGAAACCAGATTCCAACCTTTTAGAGAGTCATAAATCACATCTATTTTTTAAATTGTCCCTCCAGACAAATCAGAAGCCAGGACGGTCCCTAGAATGTTGTACTTAAATTCCATATGCAAACATGCCTGAAACACTCTGCAGGGACACAAGACTCTGGGTGGTCCAGACATGGGAAAAGTAAGTCTAAATCAGAGCAACAGACATCAGTGGCCATTTACTTCTCAAACAATTACAGGACAATTTCTATAGTTATAAGCCCTGAGAGCTATCAACTGCTTCAGAAGAGCAAGGAACTTGTCTAATGTGTTGACCACTGCTTCCCTAGACCTCTAACAATGCTTGGCACATAGTAGGCATTCAATAAAACTTTACTGAAAAAAAACCAACTATCAGACAGAGGGACATGTCAGCAAAGATGACAACAAAAAGATGAAAGAGAAACTTGTCTATATTGTAGCACAATATTAACAAGGTCAAATTCATTAATTACTGGGGGGTATTTTTGGTAGTGCCAATTTTACATCTAAGAAGAAAGTTAAGTGTATAAATCTTCTTGTGGTAAGTTATCAAGGATAGTATCCAAAATATTTAACAACTAATAAAATAAATTAATATATATGTATATATAAATTAACATCTAAATAAAAACAAAAATGTATTTCCTTTTGGCCTCTATATTGTATCTGCTGTCAAGTAATTTAAATAGAAATTTAAACCATTCAAGTCATTGCAATAATTTCCAAATCACCTTTTGATTTTTAAACATGGTTGGTGTAATCTTTTGTATGCTGCAACTATCACTGGCTAAACGATGGCCCAGTCTAAGCCACAATTTGATAGAAGAAACCACACCAAACTCTTGTAACAACTACTCTATTAAATTCATAGTCATGTGATCCCAGGATCCTGATGTTTGTCGCACCCAGGAGAGATCAGTAAAAACTCTGAACATGGTGATCAGGTATGTTGCTGGACACCAGAGCCTGGACTAATCAGGGAAAGTACCCATGCCAACAGTAATGTCACCAACACCA
Organism: Smutsia gigantea; assembly: GCA_032199065.1. Classification (NCBI taxonomy): domain Eukaryota; kingdom Metazoa; phylum Chordata; class Mammalia; order Pholidota; family Manidae; genus Smutsia; species Smutsia gigantea. The sequence goes on along the minus strand of JAVSCE010005843.1, from coordinate 21,277 downwards.
TCTACCCTATCACCCCATTCAATTTTGGGCCACTCTGGAGCAGAGGACAGGTTTTGCATCTCCACAGTGAACTCCCTCCACCGCCTCAGTACCCTCAGCGCATACAGGGAACAGGCTCCATCCACACCCTCCTCCATACACCCAGGCCCTATCATTCACTTCCACTGGGCAGCAGTATTAGGTGATTTGTGGTCTCAATAAGTAGATTTCTCTTTACTCACTAGGGCAGATGTACTTTAATATTTTAAAAAACAGGTTTGATAGTACAGCTATGTACCAAGTGAAAATCAGCTCTGAATACTCCTAATAGGGAATACAACGATGTGTTGAAACATCCTTGACACAACTGAACCACTAATATGATCGTCTGGAAGATGGTTTGGATTATAGCCTTATCTACTAAAAAGACTTCAAATGATAAGTTATCGGGAGCATAGTAGCAAACTAGTCCCAGGGAGAATCTATTCTCCAAAATCTACCCTCCATCAACAGCAGTAACTTGATCCTTTCAGAAGGAAAGAATAGCATAATTTTAAAATGGGGAATAGATCACAGACCATTTCCTGGGTATACACTATGCCAAAGGTGATAGGTCTCAGAGGGCACCACAAATCAAACTTGGCTTCATGCACCAGCAGGTAAGCAAATTATCCCACCCACTCTGGCTTCCCTTTATCCTTTATTCTCACTCCCAACTGGCCATTGCTGGTGCCACCCACCACCCACTGCAGGCGACCTGTCCCTACTCAGATCTCTCCCCTCTCGAGCTCTGACACCCTGAACCCCATCAGTGCCTTCCTCCCTGCATAGACATCTACCCTGCTTAGCCCCACCTAAATGCTTTCAAACTTAATTATTCAGGCAGGCAAAAAGGAAGCAGAGCCTTTATAATTTTAAATGTATTTGAGAAATCCCTCAAGTAACTTTTGGGTGGGTTCACTGCTTTATCAACTTACATAATTCTCTCAGTATTATACACCTTGTATAATTCTCTCAACATTCTCAATAATATTTTCATGATTTCTCCTAAGTCCTTGATAAAGTAGGGGAGTTTTTCTTTCTCTTTTTTACTTGTTGTCTTGAATCTACCCACAGAAACCTCCCATTTGCTCCCTTTGAACATTAAATATTCTTTCACCAGTCCCATGTACCTAAAGGGTCTCCTTCCATACCAGTCTGCCTTCGGAGTTCTTCACTGATCTAAAGAACACCCTGGAAGCCCACTACTGGCAGAAGGATCCTGAACAAACATAAAGAAAATGAGAACTTTATATTAATACTACAACACTAGCAACTCTTACTTTGACAATTCAGAACATGAAAATGCTGAACTTGGATATTTAAAGAAATATTGGAGCAATCCTGCCACTTACTGCCTATTAGTTAATGTTTATGCTTTTTTTTTCTTTGGTAAAGCACAACTTCTGAGCCTCAATTTCCTTATTCTTGAAGTGATACATGACACTTAGCTCACCTAATTTGTTGAGAAGATCAAAAAAGGTAATGTAGAAGTAATTTTTATCTATAAGATAGTCACATAAATATCATTATTTCCTTTCTCCAATATTGTGGGCCCAAAGTGTCAAATTTTAGAATACTCAGAAAACGTGTGCCTTAGTGCATTTCTACTGCATCTGAGATGACTGATTATGTGACTTAAGAATCTCAGAAGTATTTTCAATCAGAAAAAAATGAGTATGTTAACCTCAATGAATGTCTAGTTGGCAGCAACCTTTCACTCATTCATTCATCTATTCACTCAATAAATATTAATGGAATATCTACTATTTTCAAGACACTCTTCTGAGTGCTATTTAAATAAATAGTAAACAAAGCAGAGTTCCTCCCCTCAGAAACTTCCATTCAAATTGGAGGAAACAGGCAATAGACAATCAATCAGTAGTATTAGGTTAGGCAAAGACCATGACAAATAAAGCAGGCTAAGGTGTGAGAGTGTCTAAAGAAGGGCATCAGGGAAGGCTTGTCTGAGAAGCAGACATCTGAGTGGAGGTTTGAAAGAAGTGAGCAAGAAAGGCACATAGATACCTTAAGGAAGAACATTCCAAGCTGAGCTGCAGAAGAACGTTAAAAGCCCTGAAGCTGGAACATGCTTGACATGTTGAGGAATGGCAAGGTGGCCAGTGTGCCCAGAGCACAATGTGTGAGGGGAGATCAGTGGAACGTGGTGGGAGAGGTACATACGGGCAGATCGTGTATGGCCCTGCAAACAATCGTAAGGAACTTGGATTGGATAGTACATGCGATGGGGAGGCCACAGGAAGATTGTAAGTAAGCAACATGTCAGATTTATGTTTTGATGGGTTCATATAAAAAAAACTGCATAACCTGTATATCTTCTGAACTTCGTTAACATTTTTTATTATTTTTTAAAACTATTTGCATCCTCTACCCTGCTGTGTCAAATGCTGTTTTGAGGCTGAGTTAAATGAATTATGATAATTGAACATGGGATTTACCAATATTCAGGTCATTCATGGTCTTGACGGAGGAAGAGTGCTGGGGTAAAAACTTTAGAAAGACATAACTGAAATGGAGTTAAGGGAAAATTGGAGAAGATGATTGTAGAGACAGCAAGTATAGACAACTCTTTCAAATGTGTTATAAAATAGAGCAAAAAATGAAACTGAAGTAAGAGGAGCATAAGGGGTCAAAAAAAGAAATGTTTCATTCTGTTTGTAGATTGATGGGGAAAATCCAGTAGAAAAAGTTATTTTTAAGTGATGATCTAGGAAAGAGGGAGGGTATTTGAAAGAGGTAAATCCATGGGAGGAATGAAAAGGGAGAGGACCTAGTCTGCAAAGGTGAAAAAGTTGGCATTAGATGGCAGCAGGATGGTACATCTCTTAACATGAAGCAAGGAAAGAAAAATATGTGGGTATACATATAGGAAGGTTGGTAGATTTGCTGATGGAAAGATACAGAAGTTTTCTGATGGCTTATATTTTCTCAGGGACATAAAAGCAAGAAAGCCGAGAGGTGAATATGGGGAGGGAGCTCTGGAGGCTCGAAAAGAAAGAAAAAAATAATTGTGCTGAATGGTTACTTTGTCTTCCCATGTGCCCTTGTTTTCCAAATCATCCTTGACTGCTTCATACTGTAAGTGTTTGGAGAGCAGAAGTTTGTTCTGAATGCAGAAAAGAGACACGTACAAGGAAGAGATGCCTAAGATGTAAAGGAATTGTTACTATGACACTGGATGACCAGGGCATTAAAGTCTGCTTGAGTTAAGTGTTGGCGGGTGTGGTGCAGATAACAAAGTATGTGACCTTCATTAATTATGAAACAATATGTCACATTTTAGGCATGAAGAAATGTAAGTATAAACAGTTTATACCATGCACTCAAAAAAGTCAACAAGCATATATACTCATCAGATGCTTTTTAATCCTCCAAGGGTTCTGGGAGGTTACAATTATTACTTATATTTAAATCACATGACAGACTAGACACCTGATTTTTCTAGTCCATAATTAAGCTTACATCTAATGTTATTATTTATCTTACATTTTACTTTATGATCTGAAAATTAATCTTATAAGGTCAAAAACTCAAATACACATGTTGTGGTTTTGAATCACTTCACTGAACTTTTTTCTGATCTCCTAAAGGGAATACTTAACAACGTCAGTTTCCTGATTATTCTCCCTGAACTTGGGTGTGGTCAGCTGATACTACTAGCAGCATTATATCTACCTAATTAGAGAACAATAAAGTTGACCTTTGAAAATAAATGCACATGTCAAGTATCATAAAGTGTTTATCCTTCACCTATTGTGGTTATATTTGTTCTTTAAGTGTGTAAATAATTAATATATTATTAGAATTTGAGATTACCTAACCTTCAATAGAATTAGAGAGCTAAGAATAAATCAATAAACATATGAAAATATTTTCTACAATTGCATTTTATTGGGGGGTTTTTTTGGTTTTATTTAAGCTCAGCCTCATTTGCTAACATTCACTAAAAAAGCCTAAAACTCAACTACAATAATTTCATGTTTTGTTGTACAGTTTTCCTTCCACTGCGCCATCTGTTAACACCTCTTCAACTTACTAGAGCCCTCTTGTGAAGGGCTGTAGTGAATGCTGGCATCTGCACATTTGGAAAAGGCTCCCATGTGGACAGAGAGCCCCAATGTCAGCATAACTCTATTTTCCAATCTCTTGGACTAGACACAATTGTTTAACAAGGCAGTGCATACTGATGATGTATTTACTCACACAGCATTTAACAAATTGACTGTAATTGCTAATTTGCTTGGCTGTATCACCCCTTGAGATAGACTCTGTGAGATCTGGGTCTGTGTCCAGCTTGTTCCTCTTTGTATCCTCAACCTGATATACAGTAAAAGGTCAATAAAACATATGTTGAATCAGTGAAAGTTCTAATATTGTGAAGAGTGGTTTTCAAGCCCTCCACAGCAATTCCACTCACCTGTGAGATCCAGAGTTCTGTCCACAAAGACCACTGATGCCCTGCCTGCCACAGTCTTCCTCCTGTTCTTGGCAGGAGCATAATTGGCCAGATCTGCAGCGATGATCCGACTAAGGGAACCTACAGCAAAACACTCCTCCCGTACCCCTAAATGCTCACACAGAGAACTGAGGCCTGACACCAGACACCTGATCTGCAGCAGCAGCTCGGGGGTCAAGGCAGTGGCATCCACCTCACCCAAGTTTCCTAGCCTCTTCTTGTCCGGTCGGGCACTATTAAGGAGATGCACATCCTGAGGCAGCAGTGGAAAAAGGGAAGCAAAGGCTGGAGTTAAGGCAAGGTGAGGAGCAGCAGGGGCGAGCAATAACGGGACATGCAGCACCTCGGCGGTGTAGTTCATGTTGCCCATCCACTCACACAGCTTCTCCTCCAGTTGTTCGAACACCGGCTGCTGCCCTTCCAACTCGGCCACTGCCGCCGCCGGCACATGATTAGCCGTGAGGTGGACAGCGTGATTGACAGCCGTGACCACCACACAATATTGGAAGTGACTGCGGCAGATGATGTCCCGCAGAATCTCTACAGTCCGGCCTTTCATCAGACAACTTAGGACAAACACCGCCTTGGGCTGCTCGGCTCCACCACCATCTGCTGCAGGCTCGAACTCCCGCAGGTAACACCCAGGACCCCCCACAGCCTCCAGGAGCCGCGTCGATCCACAGCCCCAGTGCAGGCTTTCAGCACAGGCGGAGTCCAGGTAGACCACAGCCCGTTTCACTTTGGCCAGCACCTGCTCCCAGCCTTGCTGGGTAAAGGACAGCACGCCAGGGCCACTCATGGTTGGGGACTCACAGACTCGGGGCACTGCAATGCAGGAACTTCTCTCAGAACTCACAGCTTCCGGGAATTGGGCTCCCTGAGACTTTGACAGTCAACACAGTACACGTGGTGCCTCCTCTGACTCGTCTGGTGTCGGCGCACGGTGATGATGTCAACGAACCATGATTGGCTAGCGAGGAGCCCTCAGCGGAAGAATGGTGACACCGAGGGAGCAGTGGGCGGGGTCCGTGGCTTCCGGGGAAAAGGAGCTGCGAATGCGACAGTTTAGGAGTTATCTTTTAGTCTTCCTCTCCGCTCAGGTTACTTTTCCCTGGTCCTTGAGAAATCTCAGGAATAAAACCTAATCCGCAGTTTGATGTTTTCCTTGGATCTGAATCAATCTCTTTAAAAGTACAACCATTTTACCCATCTAAATAAACTCAGAATAGCCAGAGAAGATAAAAAAACAGCTGTTGTGTAATGTTTGTGGTTTATGGATGGCTAACAGATACGTTATTGCACACAAGCCTCACAACAAACCTAGTCTCTTTCTCACTTTCTCCAACTTCTTTCCCTTCTCTCATTGGTACTAAATCTTGATCTGCTTCAAAATTCTAGAATCTCTAGCCCCTCCTCCCCAACCACCATCGTTACACACCTGGACTGATAACAATGATCTCCCACCATTTCCCACCTTTCCATCTCTTCTCCCTCCAATTCAGTTTCTTCCCAAAAACCAAGATGGTCCTACTATTTTCCTGCTTAAAAGCCTCTCCTGGCCCGATTGCCTACAGTATACAGACAGACTCATTATAATGGCACCCAAATCCTTCATGATTTCTCAACTTCTTTCCATCTACTCCAGCCTGGAACATTATATACCTGCACAATAAAGTCAACAGATCAAGTCCAGAATATTTCATACTTTCAATTCATTCAACCACTGTTTATTAAGCACTAAGTATAATCACTGTGCTAGACTTCAAAAATACAATGGTTAATAGTTAATAAATCATAATCCCTGATCCATGAAGAATTTTCACCTTTGCTAACTACTTGCCATGTCATGGGATAAGCTTTAACATACCTGTTTTCCTTAACATATCTCTTCTGTTGGACTGTGCACTAGAGGTCTGGTGTCTCCAACACCAGAAAATAACAGGTATACAGTAAAGTTTGTTAAAAAAAAGTTCAGCTCATATCCATGTAATAAATAATATAGTATTCACCAACTTAATGAACATGTACAATATTCCAGATACTTAATGCTGGGCATTAAGGATTTAAATAGAAATAAGCCACAGCTTGCCTTCAGAAGAATCTGAAATAAAGGACCCATATGTGTAAAACAGCAAGTGCCATAGAATGTTACAGAATCAATGATTTTTTTTTTAATTCATAAGAGTTACAAAGGAAGAAAAATAAGTTCTGACTGACTGAAAGAAAAAGGGAAGTGGTCAGAAGAAGTTTCATATAGAACATGAGTTTTGAGTTGTCTTCAAAGAAAACCAGGTGTTAGCCAGGTGGACAGGATGGGGAGGAGCATTCCTGGCAATCCAAACAGAGAGTGCAGCATGAACAAAGGCGTAGAGGCATGAAACCATACAACATATTCTCTGGAACTACAGTTTAGTGTAGCTGGAGTACATAGTATAAACAGAGGCCCAAGAAGTCATAGAAGCTATAAACCAGAAAAGAGGGGACTAGATTGGGGTGTCCTATTTTCAGTTCTATATGGTAGCAGCCAGTGGGGAATGATTAAAGTATTTTTAGGAATGGAAATAATTTGTTCACATCTGCAGTTTAGGGGGGAAAAGATTCAAAATGGAAATTAATTTGAATGGAGTAAGATTTAGGGCAGGGAGAGCCATTAGAAAACACTAACAGCAACAACTCTGGATGAGACTAGATAAGGACACCAAGAGCATACACAGTGCATGGGGTTTATGAAGAAATGTTAAAAAGCTTGGTGAGTGGACTGACAAAGAGAATGAGGCAGAGGGAGAATTTCAGGTTAATGCCCAGTTTTCCCAGCTGACTGGTAAGTGGCAGTCACTGAGATTTGGAAAGCTGAAGAGAAGGAGATTGGAGAATATATATATTGAGTTCAGTTAGGACATGTTTTTATCTGCTCGTTTTTTTAGTTGTGGAAAAATACATGAAATTACCATCTTAACCATTTTTGAGTGCATAGTTCAGTAAAGTGTTTTCACACTGTTGTTTGAGGTAAAGAACTTTTTAAAGAAGTTTTTAATCTTTTGAAACTGAAACTCTACCTACATTAAATAAGTCCCATTTTCCCCTCCCCCTGGCAAGCAACACTCTTTCTGTTTCTATAAGTTGACTATTCTAGATACCTCATATATATGGAATCATACAGTATTTTTCAATTGAAGAATGGCTTATTTCAATTAGCATAATAGTCTCAAGGTTTAACCATGTTATAATATGTGTCTCACTATCTTTTTTCAGGCTGAATAATGTTCCATGTATATACCATTTTGCTCACCACATTTTGTTTACCCATTCATCTGTCAATGGACATTTGGATTGCTTTCACCTTTTAGCCTTTGCAAATAATGCTTCTAGAAACTTAGGTATACAAATTTCTCTTTGACACCCTGCTTTCAGTTCTTTTGGATATGTGCCCAGAAGTGGAATTGCTGGATCTTACCATAATTCCCTTTTTAACTTTTTTTTTGAGGACCTTCTGTTTTCCACAGCTGCTGTACCATTTTATATTCCCACAAACAGTGCACAAGGGTTCCAATTTCTCCATAGTCTTGTTCTTTTCTGTTGCTGTTGCCTTGATTGTGACCATCCTAATGGGTGTGGGGACTTGTTATTTTGAAGGTACTGTAGGACATCCAGGTGGAAACATCTAGTATACTGTTGAATGTATGATTATGGATTGCAGGAGAGAAATCTGGTAATTTGGGAATCAGAGAAAGATGAGGACAAGTTCGGTCCTTGGAGGGAAGTTAGATTTCAGTTTCAGTGAAGGAACAGATACCCTTCTGCTAAAAATTGTGAATGTAAGACGTGTGTAATTGATCAAAGATAGGGACTGAGAGTTACATTGCAGAGTTGGGATTCAGGCCTAAAAAAACTTGGAGGGAATAAGCATAGAGAATGTAAAGGAATGACTCTAGAAGAGTTGGCAAAAAGTGTCTGAGAATGCAATGCACAACCTGAATAGCCACCTGTAACCCCAGGGGCTGCCAGATCATGAAGGGCCTTTAGGCCACATGGTAGGAAGTTTTATGTGTAATAGGAAGTCACCGGAGGGTTTATGTTAGTTGAATTGCAGTGTGGCAGTGGAGATGGAGAGATGTAGAAAGATGTGGTATATATTTTATAGGAAGAACTAACTAGTAGGTCTTGCTGTTGCATTTTCATAGATGTGAGATGGACTCATGAGGGCAAGAGGAATGAAGGATGATTCTTTGGGTTTTGACTGGGACAACTGGTTGGATGGTGGTTACTGATACTAAGAGAAGCCTGAGGGAGTTTGGGAGTGGGACAAGATAGTTTGAGTAGTTCTGTTCATAAATTCTGTTTAGCGCATAAGTTTGACATGCCTATTCAATATCCAAGAGAGGCTGCAATGCATCCAAGTAAGCAGCTTGGTCTGAGGAGAAGATCGTAGGTAGAAAATTGGTAGTCATTGGCTCTCAAAAATATATCACATAGACAGCATTAAAAATCACAGGACTGGATGAAACGATCTTGGGAGACAGTAGACAAAAAGGAGAATCAGAAAAAAAAATCAATTTCTTGCTCTCAGATATTAGAGTCAGATGAATTCCTGCTAAAATACATGCTTAAGATTATCAGATTTATCTTACTTAAGTGTGATTTGTACTTCTCTGCTCAAAATAGTCACTAATAGTTTCCTATTCCTCATAAAATTAAGTGTATCTCCCTTCTCATTTCTAAGTCACCATATGCATGATCAACACTTACGGATTTATTAAGCACTTTCCATGTGCTTGATGTTATAGGAGTCTAATGAATATAGAAATAATTTTTTCTTACCTTTAGAGAGCGTGCAGTTTACTTAACAGTGTATATGTGAATAGATGATATAATTTTCCAGAAACAATTAACAATATAAAAATTAGTGTTAATATATGCCTAAATGAAGAGGAAGGTGGGTACTTGGAACTGAATTCCTCATTGAAGTATCTAAAGAAGGAAAACTACACAGGGTAGTCAAAGGATAAAAGGCCTAAACCATAACATACCATTAGCTTGCATCTAACCTGTCAAATGTTTCCACATTTGAAACCTTATTTTAGCTTTGTTATCCTTCTAAGAAGTGGATATAATGTTATTTTAATGTGTCAATTTACTGATGTGAATGAGCAACATTGAAATTAAATGATATAACTAAAGCTGGCAGTGAAGAGCACATTGAGAACTCTTTAAAGGGCTGACACTATGTTTTACTCATATCTTTATCTTCCAAGTTCCTAAACAGCAGATATTCAATAATTGTTAAATAAATGAAAGAACAGTATTTATTAACTAGAGAGCAAGTAAACATGTTGACTTGTGGAACTAAAATGGATTTCTTTCTGTGAAAAGTGAGTGTACTGTTTGAAAACTTTAGAACCAAGAGAGACTTTCGAGATCAGCTAATTCAGCTTTCCCATATTATGGATAAGAAAACTGAAGCAGAGAGGTTAATTATCTAAGGTCATGCAAATACATAGTTATAGTTAAGAATTAAAACATCAGTTTTGGCCCATCATGTCACCTTCTCTTTGAAAGATGTGCAGGTTCAAAAGTAGCCTGAAAATGTGGTATTATCTACTAAAATAAAAACTGGACGTACTTTATGATCTATTTTGTACAAATCTGTCAGAAGTCACTTACCAGACTCTTCATTGTATTTGCTGTGAAAAGTTGAAAGCAATCTAAGTGTACATCAGTAGTGAAATAGCCGTACACATTTTGTGACAGCTCATGAAATACTGGGAAGGACTTAAAAATGGACATAGGACTTAAAAAACTCTCCAAGGCACGGTTGAGTAAAAAAAACAAACAAACAATCCTCATAATGAAAACTACAGTGTTGTACCCTTTAAGGCTCGTTAGCCTCAGGTTCTTGCACCAAACACAAGACATGTAAAGTAAATAATTTCAGAATGATTCACACCTAACAGAAACTAAGATACTTCTGGAAAAGAGGGTAGTGGATAAGGAGTTCTTTGACCTTAACTGTAGTGTGTCTTTTAACAAGGAGATTGCATTAGTCATTCATTAGCTTGGCTTTTATTTGCTGTTAAAATTAAATTTTCAAGGAAGTGGCCATGAATTATGATTTTTTCTGTTAGATACAGGGGACTGGTAAGGTAGCGATTCTGAATCAAGGCTGATACATTTAAAGAACAAAACAAGGCCTTTCGGAAGATTTAAAAAACAGGAAAAAGTTAAGAGCATCACGGGCAGAAACGAACAATAGCAGCACCAACCGGTGAAGGCAACTAGGTAAGTTGAGGGAAGGTTGGGGGAGGGGAACCGTAACTGACGCAGGACGCCGCCGGAGAAAGCCAGGCTGAAAAGGCTGAACGGGATTCCATTAGGGGCGGGACCAACGATGGAGCGCGTGCGCAAACGGGCCCAGGTGGCTGCCGCGGAAGTGAAGCCACCTAGAGACGCCGCGCTGCTTGAGTGCTGGAGTCTTGTATGCAGCGTCCTTCGTCGCGGCCGCCTTCCTTGGATTTGAATATTGCCGTTTTTTCGTTCGCTCGCCGGCGGGTTCGCGCCTTCTCGCGTCCCCCGGCAGCGAGGCTGGGGAAAGGGTTGTAGGGGGCTGTTGATCGCCGCCTTTCAGTTGTGCTCGGGGCGGCCATGTCGGCCGGCGAGGTCGAGCGCCTAGTGTCGGAGCTGAGCAGCGGGACCGGAGGGGATGAGGAGGAAGAGTGGCTCTATGGCGGTACGGAACTTCCTGGCCCTTCTCTCTTTCCCGGGTTCTCTCAGGCCACCCTCCGGACTCGCAGACGGCTGGCTTCCAGGACCCTTACGCCGCCGCTTGGGCCTGTGGTCGGGAGCTTTATTCGGCCTAACTTGGGCAGAGCGCGCGGCGCGCCTTTCCCCTCCCCCCCCGCCGCGGCCTCCGGCAGCCCAGCCCACGCCCCCAACACGCATCCACCCCCGCTGGAGCTGGGGCTGGGCCTGGGCGCGGGGCTGGGCCCCAGCGTCGCCCTCCTCCCCTCCCGGGCTTCACCGCCTTTCTTCCGCTCTCTTTGCTCATGTTTTTTTGTGTCGACTCAGAGCTCTGTTGGTGTGTCTCTTCTTGCCCCTTGGCTGTAGGATGCCCTTCCTGTCCCTTTCAGTCACAGTCACTCTGTAATAATAGCTAAATAAAGTTAATGCTGTAAAACTAACGTCTTGTTTCTTGATGGTCAGTTTGTATGGAATGCACCTGCAAGGGTACCTCCTTGTCTGAAAGTCGTGCTTTAAAAATAATTAAGTAAGAAAGAAAGAGGTGGAATACATTATGGCCCATAAAGAAAACCATGAATGTCTCCTGTATTAAGGTGAAGTTTTTCTTTTTTTAAAAGAGACTTTTTAACCCACGTCAAAAAAGTACATGTCCCTTAGGCTTAAAGTTTTCAATAGCATCTCATGTATATATCTTTTTCCCAAAATTAATTTAGAGCATCTTGTACTTCCCTTTTGAAAGGGACTTACCATCTGGTTTTAACTTCCATTAAGTCACAATCCTTCCTTGTGTATTACTGAAACTAGATTTGAAAGTATTTGTTCGTTGCGTGAAAGGTATATTCTTGTCTTTAGAATAGCATAATTAAAGTACACGTTTGGGCACCGTGCAGCTCCTTGATAATGTGATTTTGACAAACTTGTAAAATCATCTGTGGTGGCAAGATATAGCATTATTAATATAAATGTGTAGGGTTTCCTTTACAAAGATCTAGAAATCTTTAATACTTTATTTTTGTAGAAGTAAAGTTTGACTTTTTTTCCATAAGAGACATATCTTGTTAAGTCATTATAAGGTGATCTAACTTTGGATGTGCTTATAGGCCCATGGGACGTGCATGTGCACAGTGATTTGGCAAAGGACCTAGGTTAGTGCTTGTGATGATCACTTCAGATTTTCATAATACTGGTTTCTTTGAATGGTTTGTTAATATTATTTATTTATTTATGTATTCTTTTTTGGTAGATGAAAATGAAATTGAAAGGCCAGAAGAAGAAAATGCCAGGTTAGTGAAATTTGTTGTTGATACTTACACAGAGATTATGTGGTTTGACAGAACGGTGGTTCCATCAACAAATTGTCAAAATTACTTCATTATAATTTATTGACTTGATTATGAATATTTTGACGAAAAGTTGGAAGCCACTGAATCTTTTAGAGTTTATTGCTATCTCAGGATCAATTCTTACCAATTATATTTGCTAGTAGCTTTGGGGACAAACCCTTACAAAGGTAAGGGTTTAAATATGCTTCACTATTACATAACTTTCTACTAAGTGAGCTCAAGAGTGGAGTATACAGTGTAGCCATTAAATTATTAAGAAAAAAGTTTTAACTTAAAATTTTTTTCAGTAAAATATTTCTTAAATTAACTATTTTTACAATTAATATTTTTGCTGGTGTAATTCATTTTGGTTATAATTTCAATGTCTTGCAGTTACTTAAATTCAGAGTGGAATTAATGAGTTTAAGATTGATTGCCTTTGTTAGATTATTAGAAAGATAAGATTATTGTTTGCAGGGAGCCAGAAACTTACTCTAAATTTCAGAACAACTCACACATCCAAGTACATGGATATGCTGACATTACTGATCATATGCCTTAGTGACCAAGTAAAGGGGAGGGGTGGTTAAAATAAAGAGTTTTTAGAGAATATTTGGGTTTAAAAAATAGAGGAAATACCACTTCACACCCACTAGGATGGCTATAATAAAAAAGACTAACAGGTGCTGGTGAGGACATGGAAAATTGGAACCCTCATAAACTGGTGGTGGATTGTAAAATGGTGCGGCTACTTTGGCAAAAAAAAGTCGGGCAATTCTTCAAAAGGTTAAATACAGAGTTACCATATGATCCAGGAATTCTACTCTTTTATATGTATGTGTGTGTGTGTGTGTGTATACGTATACATATATATATATGTATATATAATGAAAGCAAATCCACACCAAAACATATCCATGAATGTTCATACTAGCCAAAAAAGGGAAATAACCCGTGTCCATCAAATAATGAGTGGGTAAATGTGGTATATCCATGCAGTGAAATAGTATGTCAGTAAAATGAAATGAATCAGTGACATGCTACAACATGGATAAAACTTGAAAACATTATAAAACATTATACAAAGTGAGTGGAGCCAGTCACAAAGGACTGCATATGGTATGATTCTATTTATATTAAATGTATAGTATAGGTTAATCCATAGAGACAGTGTCTGCCTGGAGTGAGGACAGAGGGAAAATTGGGAGTGACTGCTAATATATTCAAGGATTCTTTATGGGGCGAGGAAAATGTGCTGGAATTAAATAGTTGAAATTGTTGCACTATTCTGTAAATACACGAAAAGCCATTTAGTTACATATACCAAATGAATGGATTATGTGGCATAAGAATTATATCTCAAAGCTGTTATAGTAGGCTTACCTTGGAGATACTGTGGGTTCAGTTCCAGAGCACTGCAGTAGAGTGAACATCTCAATAAAATAAGTCGAATGAATTGTTTGGTTTCCCAGTGCATACAAAGTTATGTTTAAACTGTAGTCAGTTAAGTGTGCAATAGCATTATGTCTAAAAAACAATACCTTACATGCCTTAATTTAAAAAGACTTCATTGTGAAGAAGTGCTAACCATTGCCTGAGCTTTTAGCGAGTCTGTCGTTTTGCTAGTGGAGGGTCTTGGCTTGATGGCTGCTGACGACAAGGTGAGGGTTGCTGAAGGTCGGAGGCATTTTCTTAAAATAAGACAGTGTGTCCATCCATTCATGACTTCATTTCATGAACAATTTCTCTGTACCATGCAGTGCTGTTTGATAGCATTTTTCCTACAGTAAAACTTCTTTGAGAATTAGAGTCAGTCCTCTAGAACTTTGCTGCTGCTGCTGTATCAGCTAAGTTTATGTGATGCTCTAAATCCTTTGTTGTCATTTCAACAAACTTTACTGGGGAATACCATCTCAAGAAACCACATTCTTTGCTCATCTGTAAAAGCAATTTCTCATCCAACCAAGTTTTATCATGAGATTGCAGCAGTTGAGTCATGTCTGTAGGCTGCACTTTAATACTAGTTCTCTTGCTGTTTCCACCACATCTGCAGTTACTGTCTCCACTGAAGTCTTGAGCCCCTCAAAGTCATAAGGGTTGAAATCAACTTTGTCTCAACTCTTGATATTTTTACACTCTTCCCATGAACCTTGCATGTTCTAAATGGCATCTGGAATGGTGAATCCTTTCCAGAAGATTTTCAATTCACTTTGCCCATGTTCATCAGAGCAATCACTGCCTATGGCAACTATAGCCTTATGAAATGTATTTCTTAAATAGTAAGACTTGAAAGTCAGAATGACTCCTTGATCCGTGGGTTGCAGAATGGATGTTATATTAGCAGGCATGAAAACAACATCTCATTAATCTTACACATCTCTGTCAGAGCTATGTGTGACCAGATTGATGAGCAGTAATATCTTGAAAGGAATCTTTTTTCTGAGCAGTAGGTCTCAAGAGTGGACTTAAAATATTCAGTAACCCATGTTGTACAGATGTGCTGTCATCCAAGCTTTGTTCCATTTCTAGACACAGGCAGAGTAGATGAAGCATAATTTTTAAGGGCCTTCGGATTTTCTGGATGGTCAGTGAGCATTGACTTCATGTAAGGTTTCATCTACACTGAAAAATCTGTTGTTTAGCTACCCTGATTATCTGAGCTAGATCTTCTGAATAACTTGCTGCAGCTTCTACATCAGCACTTAATGCTTTTCCTTTTACTTTTATGTTACGGAGACGACTTCTTTCCTTAAAGCTCATGAACCTTCTTCCGCTAGCTTCAGACTTTCTATGCAGCTTCCTCAACTCTCTCAGCCTTCATAGAATTGAAGATAGCTAGGGCTTTACTCTAGATCAGACTTGGCTTAAAGGAATGTTGTGGCTGGTTTGATCTTCTATCCAGACCACTCTGACTTTCTCCATCAGGCTGTTCTGCTTTCTTCTTATTTGTGTGTTTACTGGAATAGCACTTTTAATTTCCTTCAAGAATATTTCCCTTGCAGTCACAACTTGGCTAATTCTTTGGTGCAAGCAGCCTAACTTTTGGCCTGTTAATGGCTTTCAACATGCCTTCTTCAGTAAACTTAAATCATTTCTAGCGTTTGATTTAAAGTGAAAGACATGGGGCTCTTGACTTGAACACTTAGAGTCCATTGTAGTTATTGACCTGTTTTCAATTTTGTTGTGTTTTAGAGAATAGGGAGGCCTGAGAAGAGGGAGAGAGATGGGGTAACAGCCAGTCTTTGGGAACAGAATATATACAACATTTAAGTTCACCATCTTATATGGGTGGAGTTCATGGTGCCCAAAACAGTTACAATAGCAATATCAAAGATCATTCATCGGAGAGCACTATGACAAATATAATAGTGAAAAACTTTGAAATACTATGAGAATTACCAAAATGTGATGCAGAGACAAGAATTGAGCAAATGCTGTTTGAAAAATGGTGCCAATGGACTTGCTCAGGTTGCCACAAACCTTCAATTTGTTAAAAAAAGAAATTTTCAAGGTGCAGTAAAATGAGATAGGCCTGTATTTTCAAAAAGGGAATAGAGGGGAGAGGTGAAGAGTAGAAATAGAAATAGCAGTAGCTCAGGGGATGAAATTAGAGTATTCTTCCTCTCTTAAGATATTCCCTATATCAGAATACTTTTTTTCACTCATTGCTATATCATCTGAAATTTTACCATTTAGTTTTAAAATTTATGTATCCCAAATCTGTTCCTAAGCTTAAATCTCAATTACCTGCAAGATTGAGATTAGTGTATATTTAGCAAAGTAATTTAAAAAATTTCATACCCCATTTTTCCATTGGTCAAGAAAATAATTGATAACAGTACAGATGCACAATCAAATACATATTTTTTAATGACCTATGTTCTGTTAACTTTTGTTAATAATAGTTCTCAGGAGCAAATCTAGAAACTTATTTTCTGATTTAACATTCTTTAATTTTAGCTCCTCAATAAATTTATTGGCGAGAACCCCTCTACATTCCCTAGTAGACAATATCACTGTTGAAGTGCCTATATTTCTTATTAAAACTTTATTTGGAGAGCTATTATGTTTATATCATCCTATGGAAAAGATCTATCTTTAAAATTTTATATTTCCAGATATGGCTTTTCATTTTATTATATTTCAAACATTTTAATGGTGGTAGAGAATTAGAACTTTTAAAAGTCTGTTGGGAAAGAGATCTCCACCAAACCTGAACTCTAGTATCCAGTTTGATACTGGCATTGCTCTAACTTAGCTGATTCCTTGCTGTTAGAATTTTCCCCACACAGCTTCTTTATGACTGGTTCATTGTAAAAACCACTGTTCTTACCCATTGAATTACACTGTCTCCAACTCTATCATGTTTATTTATCCAAAAAATTACTGTTTTGTGACATTAAAAGCAAACTGGCCTTGTTTCCAGCCCTTAGAAGCTTAGTTAAATTAAGCAGGAGGTAAATGTACTGAAGAATTACAGTATTTTATTTTATTTGGTCTAACAGTAGAGCAAGGAAAATTTAACATTAAAGTTTTTAGTTTTTAGCCTTAATTTTGTGTTATTTGGGAATTGTACAGGTTAAATTGACTTATATAGAATTGCTTTACAGAAAGTGAAATTTAGAAGAGATAGCAAAAATCAAATGAAAAAGGCTTTGAATTGTATCAACATCTGTACATTTTTCTTAGAAATGTTACTAATTGTGAGTTACTTGTTTTGTGCTTCAGTTGCTTATCTGTAAATTGAGATTAATGGTTAATTCCCATGATCAAAATTGTAATTATTAAATATTTAAGAAACTGATTACATTATTGTACTAGAAGTATTATTTGATGGTTAATGCCCATATGCTTGAGTTTCACATGAGAATAAGAGTGTTTTATTGTTATATATCAATTTTGTTTAATATGGCAAATTTAGGTATACTGGCCTTAAAGTAATTCATTTTTTAATGCATCTAAATGGTCCGGAGGTCCTTTTTAGTATCAAATTGGAAGGCAGTCTTTCATGAAGATGTATTTTTTTATCTTAAAATTAATATTTTATATTGCACAGAGCATATATCCAATAAAATTGGTCAAACAGAAAACCAGGAAGAATCATGTATGTTAACTGATTTTTAAAGAGTTAATGTGATCATATCGCAAATCTGAGTTCTTTGGGCACCAGGAAAAAGAGGAAACTGTTACATAACCCTTGGCAGTTACAGTAATACCTGGCACATAGTGGATGTTCAATAAAGATTTAGCATAGGTAAAGTTGAGTAAGTGTGCATATTTTTAAAATGTTAAAAAAAACCCTTAAATTATATCCCACTGTCAAATAGCAAATTTGACATCATTAACAACCTGTAGAGGCAATTCCATTCTACTTCCAATGTTGAGTATGTATTTTATGCAAGTTAATTAGAAGTAGCAGAGTAAGGCTGGCAGTTTTTACCCTCTTTTTTCTCAGCATCCAGTGGAGACAGCTATTTTTGGAAGTTATCAGAGATAGCTGAAAAATATTCATCTACTCTATCTGTGCTTCTGAAAAAGTAATACCAGATGTGTACTTTTTTTGTTGTTTGCAGTGCTAATCCGCCATCTGGAATTGAAGATGAAACTGCTGAAAATGGTGTACCTAAACCGGTAAAATAGACTTCCAAATCCAGTTACTTCCCTATTTAAAATCTTTATCAGTAGTTTCCTGTTCATTTAGGAAAAAAGCCAGAATTCAACCTGACTTTCAGTAGCCTACATGAGCTGTTTCCCTCTTATATTTCCTGCCTCATCTAGTGCCATCAAAAGCAGAGTGATGAGAAGAAACAGTAAGAAGAGATTCAAATGAAATAGAGCATGGGCAAAGGCTTGATGTCTTGCTTTTAAGGAACTGAATGGTCTTAGCTCAGCCAAAGAGATCATGCATGATTTTAAAAACAAACATTGAATCCTGCCACTCAAGTTTGATTGTTACAGTTTTTGGCAAAATTTTTTAAATGTGATAGTCTCTGATTTCATGTCAGTTAAAAGTGGTGTTTTGGGGATGTGTGGGGGTGAATGTATCATTTGTTCTGTGAATATTTAATATTCCAATCCTGAAAAGGGAAATTGTTATTCTGCATGTTTGAACTTGTTTACAAAGTATTATCCTAGGTAATTACTTTTATTATTATGTGACTAAGCATAAAATAGCCTATTAAAACCAAAACAAAACGTTTGCAGATGACCCTACTTTTACTCATAGAAACAAAGTATCCCTCAATCCTTCACAAGCAGGGCCTCTTCTAGATGTAAATGAATGCCAAGAGTAAGTGAGCTGCTCCTTAACTATTTGGTGCTTTTTAATCATGTTACTATGACTATAAAAAATTTTTCCTCTTTCTCTTTCCCTCTTTGTGTTCTGTTTGCCAAGAATTGCTCAAAATACATATTTTTGTAATTTTATCTTCCATATAAGTACATTGCCTTAGATCCTTCCTGCAAGAGGAGCAATTATAAATAGAAAAAAGTACATGAGGTGTTATAAAACAATGATTCTAAAAGTTGTATTTCACATTCATACCCCTTTTTATCACGTAGAACATCAAAGTTATAAGTAAGTTGAAATAGGTACTGTACTATGAGCTTGTAGCCTTTTTGTCTAAAATTGTAGCCCAAAAAATGCAGAGTGGTTACTTTTTCAGTTATTCATATTAGATGTTGAAATGGGTTATTGAATGTATTTTGTAATCATTTATGTTGGTATAGAAAGTGACTGAGACTGAAGATGATAGTGATAGTGACAGTGACGATGATGAGGATGATGTTCATGTCACTATAGGAGACATTAAAACGGGAGCACCACAGTATGGGTAAGTTATTTTTAAGTAAAAATTGTGTGCCTAAATGAAAGGTAGTGTTCTTATGTCAGACTGTTAATGATTGATTCCATTGTTTTTACATTGTACCATGATATAAAAGAGGTCTTGTTAAAATTTCACAAGTTTCTAAGAAAGTGGGTCTTAAAAGTTTTCACCACAAGAAAAAAATATAACTAAGTGTTGTGCTGGATGTCAACTAAACTTAATGCATGTTATATATCAATTATATCTCATAATAAAATGTGATTTCACCTTGAAAATACTTCTTTCATAAAAGATAATTGGGTAAAAATCACTTGGAAACAGCAGTTTTTGATTCGTGAAATTAAAGTGATTTTATAGAGCTGAGTACTTCAAGTTCTTTTGAGCTAGAAAACATAAATCGCAGTTTGTATCTGCATTGTTCTTACATTTTATTTCTTAACCCAACCTGAGTGTAGATTTTAAACTTTTCGTCCAAGAAAAACAATATCAAAAGTGGTTTTTTTTTTTCAGATATCTGTAGGGTCTTTAAAGGATAGGCCTTAAAGTTTTTAAACTTTTAAGTTTTTTTTTTTAATATAATTTATTTTATTATCATTAATTTACAATTACATGTGTAATATTACGGTTATTAAACTACCCCTTCATCAGGATCCCCCCCCCCAACCCCATTACAGTCACTGTCCATCAGCGTAGTGAGATGCTATAGAATCACTACTTGTCTTCTCTGAGTTGTACGGCCCTCCCCGTGCCCTCCCAACATTACATCTGCTAAACGTAATGCCCCTTTTTCCCTCTTATCCCTCCCTTCCCGCCCATTTTCCCCAGTCCCTTTCCCTTTGGTAACTATAAGTCCGTTCTTGGGTTCTGTGAGTCTGTTGCTGTTTTGTTCCTTCATTTTTTTTCTTTGTTCTTATACTCCACATATGAGTGAAATCATTTGATA
This sequence comes from Smutsia gigantea, assembly GCA_032199065.1. Lineage (NCBI taxonomy): Eukaryota > Metazoa > Chordata > Mammalia > Pholidota > Manidae > Smutsia > Smutsia gigantea. Next base: position 955 of record JAVSCE010005843.1, on the reverse strand, counting down.
CTTGTCTTTTTCAGCTTGGCTTATTTCACTGAGCATAATACCCTCTAGCTCCATCCATGTTGTTGCAAATGGTAGGATTTGTTTTCTTCTTATGGCTGAATAATATTCCATTGTGTATATGTACCACATCTTCTTTATCCATTCATCTACTGATGGACACTTAGGTTGCTTCCATTTCTTGGCTATTGTAAATAGTGCTGCAATAAACATAGGGGTGCATCTGTCCTTTTCAAATTGGGCTGCTGCATTCTTAGGGTAAATTCCTAGGAGTGGAATTCCTGGGTCAAATGGTATTTCTATTTTGAGTTTTTTGAGGAACCTCCATACTGCTTTCCACAATGGTTGAACTAATTTGCAGTCCCACCAGCAGTGTAGGAGGGTTCCCTTTTCTCCACATCCTCGCCAACATTTGTTGTTGTTTGTGTTTTGGATGTTGGCCATCCTCACTGGTGTGAGGTGATATCTCATTGTGGTTTTAATCTGCATTTCTCTGATGATTAGCGATGTGGAGCATCTTTTCATGTGCCTGTTGGCCATCTGAATTTCTTCTTTGGAGAAGTGTCCATTCATGTCCTCTGCCCATTTCTTAATTGGATTATTTGCTTTCTGTTTGTTAAGGTGCATGAGTTCTTATATATTTTGGATGTCAACCCTTTATCAGATACGTTTTTTATGAATATATTCTCCCATACTGTAGGATGTCTTTTTGTTCTACTGATGGTGTCCTTTGCTGTACAGAAGCTTTGCAGCTTGATATAGTCCCACTTGTTCATTTTTGCTTTTGTTTCCCTTGCCCAGGGAGAAATGTTCATGAAGAAGTTGCTCATGTTTATGTCCAGGAGATTTTTGCCTATGTTTTTTTCGAAGAGTTTTATGGTTTCACGACTTATATTCAAGTCTTTGATCCACCTTGAGTTTACCTTTGTGTATGGGGCTAGACAGTAGTCCAGTTTCA
>JAVSCE010005841.1:0-14675 GCA_032199065.1 Smutsia gigantea | reverse complement strand
CCCATGAGTTCATTTTTGCTTTTGTTTCCTTTGCTCAAGGAGATGCATTCAGGAAGAAGTCGTTCATGTTTACATTCAGGAGATTTTTGCCTATGTTGTCTTCTAAGAGTTGTATGGTTTCATGACTTACATTCAGGTCTTTGATCCATTTCGAGTTTACTTTTGTGTATGGGTTTAAACAATAATCCAGTTTCATTCTCTTGCATGTAGCTGTCCCGTTTTTCCAACACCAGCTGTTGAGGAGGCTGTTATTTCCCCATTGTGTGTCCATGGCTCCCTTATCATATATTAATTGACCGTATGTGGTTTGGTTTATATCAGGGCTCTCTAGTCTGTTCCATTGGTCTTTGGGTCTGTTCTTATGCCAGTACTAAATTGTGTTGATCATAGTGGCTTTGTAGTAAAGCTTGAATTTGGGGAACATAATCCCCCCAGCTTTATTCTTCCTTCTCAGGATAGCTTTGGCTATTCGGGGTCTTTTGTGGTTCCATATGAATTTTAGAATGATTTTCTCTAGTTCATTGAAGAATGCTGTTGGTATTTTGATAGGAATTGCATTGAATCTGTAGATTGTTTTAGGCAGGATGGCCATTTTGACGATACTAATTTTTCCTATCCATGAGCACGGGATGTGTTTCCATTTATTGGTATCTTCTCTAATTTCTCTCATGAGTGTTGTGTAGATTTCACAGTATAAGTCTTTCACTTCCATAGTTAGGTTTATTCCTAGGTACTTTATTCTTTTTAATGCAAATTGAATGTAATTGTTTTCCTGATTTCTCTCTCTGCTAGGTCATTGTTAGTGTATAGGAATGCCATAGATCGCTGCGTATTGATTTTGTATCCCACAACTTTGCTGAATTCAGATATTAGATCTAGTAGTTTTGGAGTGGATTCTTTAGGGTTTTTTTATGTACAATATCATGTCATCTGTAATCAGTTACAGTTTAACTTCCTCTTTGCAAATCTGGATGCCTTTTATTTCTTCGTGTTGTCTGATTGCAGTTGCTAGAACCTCTAGAAGTATGTTTAATAAAAGTGGGGAGAGTGGACATCCTTGTCTTCTTCCCACTGTTAAAGGAAAAATTTTCAGCTTTTCCCTGGTAAGTATAATATTGGCTGTGGGTTTGTCATATATAGCCTTTATTATGTTGAGGTACTTGCCCTCTATACCCATTTTGTTGAAAGTTTTTTCATGAATGGATGTTGAATTTTGTCAAATGCTTTTTCAGCATCTATGGAGATTCAGAAAACTGAATTTTAAGGGAACTATATTATTGCAATTCTACATGGAAAAATTAATCTGAGGCACATAAATGTAATGTAATATGTCTAAGGTACCCTGCTTATAAATGACAGAAGTTGTATTTGATCCCAGGAAACCTGGCTTCAAAAATCAGTGTCCTTAACTACAACAAGAGGGGTAAGATGGAGAAAATAAATATGATATTAAAGTGAAGGTCAATCAGAAATTAACTCTGTGTTGTATGAAGTTATAATGTATGCCACTAGGCAAATTCTCATTTTATAAAAATTTGATTACCTTAACTTTTCAGTACTATATCTGGTTCACAAAGCAAAGCATACCTGTATATTGAAAGGGAACCTGTTTAAGATGGTAGAAATCCTCTGCTATAAATTTTATTTTGTAGTCCATTCCATCATGCCATTTTGTGCTTATCAACTAAGATCCCTTTAGCTACAGAAAAACAACTCCAAGTAACAAAAAGACCAACTCCAAGTGGATTAAACAAAACAAAATATCTTTACATAAATCTTAGGGGCTCACCTCATGTATTTTTCCCTCAACGAATATTTTTTCTCTATATATATTGAACAAACATATATTTTAAACTTTTCACTCAGAAATGCTTGAGCTGAAATCTGAATGATAAATAGGAATTAACTAGGGAAAGACAGGAGTGACTCGGAAAGATTCTGGAGAAAAGAAACACTCTGTGCCAAGACACAGTAGCATAAAAAAGCATAGTACATTCAAGGGACTGAGACAAGACTGGTGAGGCATGTGCAGAGAAAAAAGAGATGGGTGGTTTACAAAAAAAGAAGAAGGAGGAGGGGGAGGGGGAAAGAGGAAGAGGATTAAGAAGAAGAAGAAGAAAACACTAGGTTTGAGATGTAGGCAGACGTCAGATTCTGTAGGGTTGTAAGGTAAAGTGACGGTTTTAGCCTTTATACTAACTGTTGAAGACCTTTAAGTAAGGGATACTGTGATCAGCTTCACTTTAAATTTTTGTAAACTTTTTATTTGCAAATAATTTAGACCCAGAAGAAGTTTCGAAAATAGTACAGGGAGCTCCAGTGTCCCCTTTACAGATATTCCTCCAGTGCTAACATCTTAAATAACCATAGTACAATTATGAAAACCAGGAAACTGGTTTTGATACAATACTAAAAACTAAACAATAGAGGTTTTTTTTGTATTTCAGCAGTTAGCCAAAAGAGTTTAAAAGAACCCTGTCCCCACAGTTTAGAGAATGTTTTAGAAGACGCGAGAGCATGTGAGATTGTAGGAGGCTATTGGAATTGATGATGTGAGGTAATGGTGGCTCAAAGTAGGGTGTTGGCAGTGAAAACACTGAAAAAGATTCAGTAGATATTTAGGAGGCAAAAATTAGATTCAGTATATATTTCAGAGGTAAAATAAACAAGTAGTTATTCATTTAATGGGTTGTTGAGAGAAGAAAAGTTAAGATGAATTCTAGGCTTCTGGCTTGGTGTACTGGATAGAAGGTGGTGCTATTCACCAAGATAAGGACTAGGTTTTAGGGGGAATTTCAGAAGTTCACCCTTGGGTAAATAGATAAAACTGTGGAGAAGGCACTTGGATATGAAACTGAAGCCCAAAGATGGGATATTTAGTATTCTGTAGTATGGATGTATTATGGTATATTTAATAACCTATTCCTGTTAAATGTCAGAATTGTTTCCAAGTTTTTACTCTTACCAATAGTGCTGCAGTAAATGTAATTATAGCTCAATCTTTGTGTATATCTTTAATCATTTCCTCAAGATAAATTCCCAGAAGTGTAATTTCTGAGCCAAAGAAAATGTATGTTTTATTTCTAATACTATTGTCTAAATCATTAAAAAACAACCTGATACCTCATTAGCAGTTTTTAAGCTATAGTAATTGATATGGAAGTTATTGTGACCTTTTGGTAGATTGTAATATTGCTGTTTAGCTCAAACAGCCATCATAATAAATCAAAAAAGTTTGTGGTGCTGTCTGTGGAATCAGTGGATTCCCAGGCATGGAACAAAGTTCAGTATTCTAAGAAAGGGTAGAGGCTTGTGAATAATGGAAAGGAGAAAACTTTGCAAAGGAAAAGCAGTGTCTGAAGTTCTGTCTGCCACTGATATAGTAAGTTATGATAGTAACCATTTTAATCCATTCCTAACTACATATTGTTATTTAAAGTATTAAAGAATTTATCTACCTTTTTAGGAAAGTAATTTTCATTTCTATAGAATTTATTCTATATCAAACATTTGTTCCTTGAAGCAAAGCATATTTGAGAAGTTACTCTTATAGAGACTCATAAAGTCTCATATTTTTCATGACCTCTACACATTTACCAATGCCAGAACCATGTTGCACCTGGCAGTGTTGTGGAGATTCTTTTTAATACTTAAAAGGTCATGCACAGTTTCAGATTACATACAGGGAGTGCCTTGTTTAGCCACAAATATGACGTGTCCTTTGTTGGCCAGAGCAGAGCCTGTAATCTAAGTAGAATGAAGAATATTTCCTGTGTGCAGTACATTCTTTGAAATATAACAACAGTGCAGTGGAAAAAACATTAAAGCAATACTTTTAAAAATTGAAGTATAAGTTTAAGAAAATGTATTTATGTCTTTGGAGTACAGAAATACTTCAGGTAAACCAATGATTGACCCTGACATAAGAAACTGATAAATTTGACACAATAAAATTTTTTATTTCTGTTCATCAAAAGACACCATTAAAAAATATGAAGACAATATACAAATTGGGAAGGTATATTTGTAACACATGTAAGAAAGGAATTTTACCTAGAGTATATAAGAATTTATCAAATCAGTTAAAAAAAGATACCCATTAGAAAAATGGTTTGAATAGGCAGTTCACAGAAAAGAAAACATATGATCAATAAACAGGAAAAGACTCCTTCTAACTAGTAATCAGGAAAATGCAAATTAATACTTAGTTAACATTTCATGCCTATCAAATATGCAAAAGTTACCAAGTCTTATGGTCCCACTTTCTGGCCAAAATGTAGAACATTGAGACATTTTCTACACTGCTTGTGGGAGTGTGAATAGGTACAGCCACTTTGGATAACAGTATGGCAATATCTTATAAAAGCTGAAGATGTATATACCAATGATGCACTACTTTTACTTCTAGGTGAATTCCTGGAGATAGTCTCTCATGGAAAATCAGGACACATTCACATGAATCCATTTTTAAAGGCACATTGTTTATAACAGCAAGTAATTGAAAATAACTTAAATCTCCATGAGTAGGGAAATGGATGAATAAAGTATGGTATACTTATGCAGTGAAATACAATGCAGTAGAAGAAATGAATGAACTAGGGCTATACGAATAATATAGGTGACTATCACAGTGTTGACCAAAAACTTGCAGAATAATACATGAATGTAATGGAACACTTTATATTAAGTATGAAGATATCCCAAACAATTCTATATATTTTTTAGAAATATATATTTTACTTAGAAGTGTATATAGAAAGGCGTGGAAATGATAAACATGAAATTCAAGATGGTATTGAACTGTTGGGCAAAGAAGGTGATCAGGGATGAGGTATGCAATAGGAATTCAACTGTATTGCAAAGTTTTATTTCTTGAGTTGTAAGGCTGTTAATATTTTCGTGTGCCTTTGTGTACCTTTTAAACATTAAAAAAATTTTTTAAGAGGGTTAAATTGGATATAAGTTGGTCAGGGGACAGTAGTATAAAATGGAGAATATACTCAATGATTCTATAGTATCTTTCTATGTTGATAGATAGTAATCACACTAGAGGAGGTGAGGATTTAACAAATGGGTATCTATTGAACAACTGTGTTGTACATTTGAAACCAACATAAGATTGTATATCAACAATACTTCAATAAAAATTAAAAATAAATTTTAAAAGAGTATTAGATTGGATTTAGAATGAAGAGGCGACTCTAGCTTGCCAACAACCAACTGTATGACCTTAGGTAAGTCACTTCCCACAGACAACTGGAGTAATTATTATGACAGCAAAAGTTGACCCTATTTAAGCCCACTATCAGACTATAGTAACCACTTGTCAATGACTGTCTGGCAATATATCTGTGCCATTTTTGTCAGTTTCATCAAAATTCATTAAAATACAAGGAAAATTATGAAGGAAGGCCACAGAATACTAAAATAAAACCTTTACAATGTCAGAAACCCTGCCTTTGGTATAGCACATACCTGGCCACACTGTGGTTAAATCGTTCTAATTATTTTATTCTATCCCTGGCCACCATGATATATTATATGCAAGAACTAGGCCTAGAAATAGAAGGATCAACATGATTGAAAAGCAGCTTCCTTAAAGACCTGAAGCAAGCAAACCTAAGTGATCAAAAGGAAGATTCAGTAGTTGCTGTTCCTTCTTTTGGTATGTTAAGATTTTTGAGGATAACTGAAATAATTATGTTTAGCTGATATAGACATGTGTTAAGATTTCTGAGATGCAGCCATACCAACCCTTCTGTGAACACTGTATTAAAATGCATTTTAGGAGGATTCTCAATATGGCGGTGTGAATAGGGTGGCAGAAATGTCCTCCCAAAACCATATATATTTTGAAAACACAGGAAATACAACTATTCCTAAAAGATACAGTACACGAGCCAGGCTACATCTGAGAGAACCCAACATTTCACAGAAAAGGGTAAGATGCAAAGACGTTATCTGAGCACTCCGCCCACCCCAGCACAAGGGAGGGAGGAAAAGAATCAAAGTGGGGAGGGAGTGGAAGCACAGGTCTGCTAAATAACCAGCTCTGGTGATCTGCACTGGGAGCACAGACATACATTGCATGGTGTACTGGAGATTAGAGGCGAGGAAAAGCAAAATCTTAGATTAAGACTGTGAAAAGGTTCCCACAGCCAGCTGCCCTGGTACAAAAGAAAAGCAGGTGCTTTAAAAGTCTTAAAGGGACAAGGGTTTAACAGGTGGACAAAATCGTCCTGGCACACTCAGCCCAGCAGGCTGGGAACTTTAAGGAACTTCACGTGACCTAACCTCCTGGGTTGCAATGCAGCACCGAAACCCCTCATGGTGATAGGCAACCTGCTGTTCCTCTCCCCCTCCCCCCTGGCCCCCACCACTGCAAGAAAACCGGCTGACCCACCATTGCTGCAGAACAGCTGGGGAGCACCCTGTGTACAGACACCACACAGCTTAACACAGAGGCATCTCCCTGCTTGCAGCTAACCGGCCTAGACCCAGAGGCTGATCCCTGCATGCGGTTGACAAGCACAGACAGCAGAGACTGGCGCAGAGTTCCGGAGGCAGAAAGGGACTTTGTTCGCATGGCAGAACACACGCCTATGATACCTGCCAGTGCCCTAGGCCATCCTGAGAGCCGCCCTGCCCATGGCAGCTCAGGGAATTAACCCAGAGGCTGCTCCCTGAATGCAGTTGACCAGCACAGAGAGCAGAGGTAGGAGTGGAGACCAGGAGGGACAAAGGGGCTTTGCTATTCTGGCAGAACACACACTGCTGACCTGTAACCCTGCCATTGCTTTAGGCCATCTCAAAGGCTGCCCCACCATGGCAGCTAGGGGATGAACTCAGAGGCTGCTCCCTGTGTGCAGTTAACCAGCACAGACAGCGGTGACAGGCATGGTGACCAGCAAGCAGGAAGGGACTTTGTTCTCCCAGCTGACACACGCACCACTTGCCGGTGACCACTTCCATCACCATGAAAAGCCAGAAGAACCTTGTTCGGTCCAAAATCCCTCACATACAAGAGGGGGCTTGGTGAGAGTGAAATCAGCAATCGTCCTGAAAAACAGCTCAAAACAAAAGTCATAACCATGCTGATGGAGCTACAGAGAAATATTAAAGGGCTAAGGGATGAATTCAGGAGGAAGATAACAGAAATGAAATAAACAATGGAAGCATTTAAGAGCAGACTGGATGAGGTGGAAGAGACTGTTAATGGAATAGGAATCAGAAAAGAGGAATACAGAGAAGCTGAGGCATAGAGATAAAAGGATCTCTAGGAATGAAATAATATTAAGAGAAGTGTGCGACCAATCCAAATGGAAAAATATTTGTATTATAGTGGTACCAGAAGAAGAAGAAGAGAGAAAAAGGGATAGAAAGTGTCTCTGAAGAAATAATTGCTGAAAACTTCCCCAATCTGGGTAAGGAAATAGGCTCTCGTACCATGGAAGTTCAGAGATCACCCAACACAAGGGACCCAAGGAGGACAACACAAAGACATAATAACAATTAAAATGGCAAAGATCAAATACAAGGACGGAGTATTAAAGGCAGCCAGAGAGAGAAAAAAGATCACCTACAAAGGAAAACCCATCAGGCAATCATCAGACTTCTCAGAAGAAACCTTACAGTCCAGAAGAGAATGGCATGATATATTCAGTGCAATGAAACACAAGGGCCTCGAACCAAGAATACTGTATCCAGAAAGATAATCATTTAAATTTGAAGGAGGGATTAAACAATTCCTAGATTAGCAAAAGTCGAGGAAATTTACCTCCCACAAACAATCTCTGCAGTGTACTTTAAAGGGACTTCTTTAGATGGAAGTATGCCTAAGGTAAGTAGCTGTCACCACAGAAAATAAAACCACAGCAAAGAAAGTAGACCAACCAAATAGTAACTAAATGCAAAGTCAGCTATCCACAAAATCAGTCAAGGGAAACACAGAGTGCAGAATAAAACACCTAACATATAAAGAGTGGAGGTGGAAGAAAAAGAAGGGAGAGAAATAAAGAATCTTCAGACTGTGCTTATAATAGCATAATAAGCGGGTTAAGTTACATGGTTGGACAGTAAAGAAGCTGCCCTTGAACCTTTGGTAACGATGAATCCAAACCTGCAGTGGCAATAAGTACATATCTGTTGATAATCACCCTAAATGTAAATGGACTGAATGCGCCAATCAAAGCACACAGAGTAATAGAATGCATAAAAGAGCAAGACCCATAGATATTTTGCTTACAAGAGACTCACTTCAAACCCAAAGACATACACAGACTAAAAGTGAAGGGATGGAAAAAGATATTTCATGCAAACAATGGGGAGAAAAAAGCAGGTGTTGCAGTACTTGTATCAGAGAAAATAGACTTCAAAACACAGAAAGTCACAAGAGACAAAGAAGGACATTACATAATAATAAAGGGGTCAGTCCAACAAGAGGATATAACCATTATAAATATCTTTGCAACCAACACAGGAGCACATACATATGTGAAACAAATACTAACAGAATTAAAGGAGGAAATAGAATGCAATGCATTCATTTTAGGAGACTTCAACACACCACTCACCCCAAAACACAGATCAACCAGTCAGAAAATAAGTAAGGAACAAGAGGCACTGAAAAACACATTATAACAGATGGCCCTAACAGACATCTACAGAACATTCTACCGAAAAGCAGCAGAATACACATTCTTCTCAAGTGCACATGGAACATTTTCAAGTATAGATCATATACTAGGACACAAAAAGAGCCTGAGTAAATTCAAAAGGATTGAAATTGTATCAGCCAACTTCTCAGATCACAAATGTATAAAACTAGAAATAAATTGTACAAAGAAGACAAAATGACTCACAAACATGAAGGCTTAACAACATGCTCCTAAATAATGCATCAATGTCCAAATTAAAACTGAGATCAAGCAATGTATGGAGACAAGTGAAAACAACAGCACAACACCCCACCTTCTGTGGGACTCAGCAAAGGTATTTCTAAGAGTTAAGTATGTCACAATCCAGGCCTATTTAAAGAAGGATGAACAATCTCAAATGAAGAGTTTAAATTCACAATTAATGAAACCGGAAAAAGAAGAACAAATTAGGCCCAAAGTCAGCAGAAGAGGGACACGATAAAGAGCAGAAAAGAAATAAATAAAATTGAGAAGAATAAAACAATAGAAAAAATAATGAAACCATGAGCTGGGTCTTTGAGAAAATAAAATAGATAAACCCTTCACCAGAATTATTAACAAAAATAGAGAATCTACACACAGAAACAGAATCAGAAATGAGAAAGGAAAAATCATGACGGAACCACAGAAATAAAAGAATCATTATGAAGTAATAATTGAATACTATGAAATTCCATATACTAACAAACTAGCTAACCTTGAAGAAAGGGACAACTTTGTAGAAAAATACAACCTTACAAGAATCACCCAGGAAGAAATAGAAAATCTAAACAGACCAATTACCAGCAATGAATTGAATCAGTAATTAAAAAATACCCAAGAACAAACTCCCGGGCCAGATGGATTCATCGCTGAATTTTATCAGACATTTAGAGAAGACATAATACCCATTCTCCTTAAAGCTTTTCCAAAAAATAGAAGAAGGGAGCATACTTCTGAACTCATTCTATGAAGCCAGCATCACTATAATACTAAAACCAAGCAAAGACACCACAAAAAAAGAAAACTACAGACCAGTATCTCTGGTGAACATAGATGCAAAAATACTCAACAAAATATTAGCAAACTGAATTAAAATATACATCAAGAGGATCATACACCATGATCAAGTGGGATTCATCCCAGGGATGCAAGGATGGTACAACATTAGAAAATCCATCATCATCATCCACCACATCAAAAAAAAGGACAAAAACCACATGGTCATCTCCATAGATGTTGAAAAAGCATTTGACAAAACAGCATCCATTCATGACAAAAACTCTCAACAAAATGGGTATAGAGGGCAAGTCCCTCAACGTAATAAAGGCCATATATAACAAACCCACAGCCTACATTATACTTCAGAGAGAGAAGCTGAAAGCTTTTCCCCTAAGATTGGGAGCAAGACAAGGATGTCCACTCTCCCCACTTTTATTCAACCTAGTACTGGAAGTCCTAGCCATGGCAATCAGACAACACAAGGAAATAAAAGGCATCCAGATTGGTAAGGAATAAGCCAAACTCTCACTGTTTGCAGATGACATGATATTGTACATAAAAAACCCTAAACAATCCACTCCAAAACTACTAGAACTAATATCTGCATTCAGCAAAGTTTCAGGATATAAAATTAATACACAGAAATCTGTTGCATTCCTATACACTGATGATAAACTAGCAGAAAGAGAAATCAGGAAATCAATTCCATTCACAGTTGAATCAAAAAGAATAAAATACCTAGGAATAAATCTAACAAAGGAAGTGAAAGACCTATACCCTGAAAACTACAAGACACTCTTAAGAGAAATTAAAGAGGACACTAATAAATGTTAATTAATCCCATGGTCTTGGGTAAGAAGTAATATTGTAAAAATGGCCATCCTGCCTAAAGCAATCTACAGATTCAATGCAATCTCTATCAAAATACAAACAGCATTCTTCAAGGAACTGGAACAAATAGTTCTAAAATTCATATGGAACCACAAGACCCTGAATAGCCCAAGCAATCGTGAGAAGGGAGAATAAAGCAGTGGGGATCTTGCTTCCCAACTTCAGGCTCTACTACAAAGCCACAGTAATCAAGACAATTTGGTACTAGCATAAGAACAGACCCATAGACCAGTGGAACAGAATAGGAGTTCAGATATTAACCCAAGCATATATGGTCAATTAATATACAATAAAGGAGCCATGGATATACAAAGGAGAAATGACAGCCCCTACAACACCTGGTGCAGGCAAAACTGAACAGCTACATGTAAGAGAATGAAACTGGATTACTGTCTAACTCCATAAACAAAAGTAAACTATAAATGGATGTTGGACCTGAATGTAAGTCATGAAACCTTTAAACTCTTAGAAGAAAACTTAGGCAAAACTTTGTTGAATATAAAAATGAGCAACTTTTTCATGAACATAATTCCCCGGGCAAGGGAAACAAAAGTCAAAATGTACAAGTGGGACTATATCAAACTAACGAGCTTCTGTACAGCAAAGGACACCATCAGTAGAACAAAAAGGCATCCTACAGTATGGGAGAATATTTTCATAAATGACATATCCAATAATGGGTTGACATCCCAAATATAGAACGAGCTTATGCACCTCAACAAACAAAAAGCAAATAAGCCAATTAAAAATGGGGAGAGGAGTTGAACAGACACTTCTCCAAACAAGAAATTCAGATGGTCAACAGGGACCTGAAAAGATGCTCCACATTGCTAATCATCAGAGAAATGGAAATGAAAACCAAAATGACATATCACCTCACACCAATGAGGTTGGACATCACCCAAAAGACAAACAACAAATGTTGGCTAGGATGTGGAGAAAGGGGAACCCTCCTACACTGCTGATGGAAATGTAAATTCGTTCAACCATTGTGGAAAGCAGTATGGAGGTTCCTCAAAAAACTAAAAATAGAAATACCATTTGACCTAGGAATTCTACTCCTCGGAATTTACCCTAAGAATGCAGCAGCCCAGTTTGAAAAAGACATATGCACCCCTATGTTTATCGCAGCACTATTTACAATAGCCAAGAAATGGAAGCAACCTAAGTGTCCATCAGTAGGTGAATGGATAAAGAAGATGTGGTACATGTACACAGTGGAATATTATTCAGCCATAAGATGAAAACAAATCCTACCATTTGCAACAACATGGATGGAGCTAGAGGGTATTATATTCAGTGAAATTAGCCAGGTTGAGAAAGACAAGTATCTAATGATTTCACTCACATGTGGAGTATAAGGACAAAGTAAAAACTGAAGGAACCAAACAGCAGCAGACTCCCAGAACCCAAGAATGGACTAACATTTACCAAATGGAAAGGGACTAGAGAGGATGGGTGTGAAGGGAGGGATTAGGGGGAAGAAGGTGTATTATGATTAGCACACATAATGTAGCTGGGGTGGGGGCACCGGGAAGGCAGTATGACGCAGAGAAGACAAGTAGTTACTCCATTGCATCTTACTACGCTGATGGACAGTGACTATAATGGGGTATGTGGTGGGGACTTGATAATGGGGGGAATCTAGTAGCCACAATGTTGCTCAGTAGTTGTATGTTAATGATACCAAAAAAAATGTATTATGCCGTTTTAGAATTTGAAAAAGATAGTTAAAAGTGTGGTTTATCAAATTTGTTCTGGAATAATTGTTCATATACCTAACATCACTAATTTGTACTGAATTCATAATCTCTACCATTGTAACTTATATTTGAAAAAGAATGTGCTTTACTTTCTAGTATTTCTTTGATGTGTTTAAGATTTCTGATTATGTCTCTTGAGGTACTCAAAGGTTCATAGAAATCAAAGTTAGAAACAATTATTTAGTCTACTGAGTAGGCTGAGGTTATGATTTGATCATTATTACCACATCTATGAAGTGTTATTACAAAAGGATGTTAACCACCAGTTCTTCTCTGGGAAAGACAAAGCTAAAGTAAATAGGCTTAAGTATACTAGAAGTGCTAGGTTGTATGTAAGGAAAAACTGCTCAATAGTGAGTTTTTTTTTAATACTTGATCAGTCAACCAAGGGAGACAGCTGAATTTCACTCCTGAAGAGCCTTTTGAAGCAGCAATAGGAAGTCATCTAACATGATTGGCTAGTGGGAATGATCTTTATATCACTAAATGGTCTCTTAGGACTCCTTGTAAACTTTGGGTTCTGTAACAATAGTTTAATTAAAGCCTGTTACTCAAATCAATATATACATTTTAATACTAGATGGAATTGTTTAATAAGTTTTCATTAAGTCTGTATCAAATTAGCATAGAAATTTAGAATACCCTGGAGCCTCATTATGTTGTTACAGAATCTTTGTTATTGATTTGGTTGTTATTAAATTGGAATATTAATCTAATAAATGAAGAAACTGAGAATCAGAGTGTATGTAACTTGTCTAATGTCACAAAGTGGCACTGGACTAGAACCATTTCTACTCCTGGTTTTGAGGTTTTTATCTCATCACCCTAGTGACCTTGGGCTTTCTGTTTTGGGACTGCTTGGAGGTGAGGATTTCTTTTAACAAGGGCTATTTGAAATATCCAAATTCTCCTGAGAAATGTCCTGAACCAACTTACTTAATGTCAAATTCTGTTCTGTGTCAGAACTACAAGAACTGTAGGAGGAGCTTCAGTAACCTTGAAATATAGAACCACTCTGGCTTACTCTGCCTTTGTAGGGTCCTGAATCGTATGTATCTTTCATCTCCCCTACTACAGTCAAAAGAACCATGTCTGCTTTTGCTCACTACTGAATATACAGTGCTTGGCATAGAGAAGATATTCAAATATCTGTTAAATGAGTGAATGCATATGAATGAAATTAACCTACTTTATTATCAGTAGACATATATTTTTGCACTGGGCCACTGGCTGTCTTGAATGCTGGGTACATCCTCTCTTTTTCAGACTGCCTCACCACTCTTTTAATGTTTTGACTCTTTACTTAGAAGGGTGAAACAGAGCTAAACTAAACTAAAAAACGTTTTCATTATTTTCGATATAGGAGTTTCCATGTTGATTTGCCTCTTGTGGTAAAGTCAAACTCACAACAGCAATTAACAACATGCTGTGTTATTAAAACACAGCACCAACACAAAATGCTTTAATTATGCAACCATGTGCCTGAGATACTGGTTGAAATTAAGCAGCTGTGGTCCCTGTTTGTACTCTTAAATAAGACAAAACTGATCAGGACATGCTGTATGTGCAAAAAGACAAAGCAGTAAAAAATAGATGTCATAAGTTATTCACATGCATGTGTTTGACTTGGCATATAATATGTTCTGATATAAGAAACCCAAGATATAAACATTTGAATTTTAAGATGAACAAACAAAGAGGTTTAGGTTGCAGCATATCTACTATTTCCTGACTACCTACTAACATGCCAGGCATTATGCTGGGGGCTCTCTAGGTTTTTTCTAATTCTCACAAGAAAAACCCTACATGATAGGCATTATCCTCAATATACAGACAGAGAAAAAGTCTTGGAGAAGTTAAGTATTTTACCCATTGTCACATTGTAAATAAGGCAGAATTCAAGGCCAGATTATCTGAATTGATAATCTGTGAGTTTTTCTATTGTATTATCTACTTTTGTGATGTAGTAGAAGGAACACTGGATAAGTATAATTCCGGGGAGAGAAAATCCTGGGGCAAAATACCTCTAAAAACCGAATTCAGTCAAAGGGAGAAAGAAAGTTTAAAACCGCTTCATTGCCTGCAGTCCAGGGCCGTCTCTCTCCTCTGCTCCTGAAGAAGCAAGCAAACAAGTAAACCAGCCCCTCCCTTTAAACTCTCAGGTTCAGACACACCCTTGGTTGCTCAGGTAATTACCCATTGACATGGAGATGAACTTCTATCCACCCCTGAGGATATGCAAATGCACTAAACGCAGGTGAGATACTCTGGAAATATTACAATTTTACCCACAGTAAGTAATCAAAATAACTGGATTTTAGACCTTGTTTTGCCTTTGGAAATT